>OX421845.1:41256721-41496730 GCA_949127995.1 Suillia variegata
TTAAAAGTAATAAATAGGAACAGAATATGCCAAAGGAGCGGCCATGAATTAATCATGCACTGAAAATATTAGAAGCATTTAATTAAAGAAATTAGTAAAAGAAATAGAAATAAAATTACAACAAATCGAACCGAATCGAATGGGAAATATTATCCGCAATGCAGCAAAGAGTCGAAAACTAATAAATCTAAAAAGACACACAATCGGACAATCATTGGACATTGGACAGCAGCAGCAGCAAAAAAAAAACAACAAAAAAAAGAAGCGGAAAGCAACTTTTGGACATTCCGAATCGTTAAAACAGTGACATTAATAGCAACTTACAATTACGACAGACGACGGACGACGGAGGACGGAGGACGGACGACGCGCAATGTTTTGACTCGTTTCCAAAAATACGCCAGCATGGCTTCAAGATAGGAACGCTCGCGCGCGCACACACACAAATACGCCAGATAAATAAAAAGTAAAAAATTGGGCGAACGAAAAAAAAAATAAAAAAAAGGAAAAGTGGAAATGCGCCGGAAAGTCCTAAAAATAAAATTTATTGATTCGACGCATTGAAATAGTTCTCAGCGGAGCAATTTCAAAGATTTGTTAGCAATTCGATAGCGACAAATTTTTAGCTTGCGCTGAAATAGCCAAATTCAATGTGACACACGCTCGAGGGTTCATTCGCATAGGACCAAAAAACACACACACACACACGCACGCGCACACAACCACATAAACAAACAAACAAACATACATACATGCATGCATGCATGCACATTTAACCAGCACACTCGCTCGTTTGGTCAGGAAGGAACGCAGACACTTCTTGGCCGCACTTCCGGTTTGAATATGTACGAGTAGTTGCATATGTATGTGTGTGTGTGTGTGTGTGTGTGCACTTTAAGATTACTTTTAGTATAAAATAATTGCAGCGGCTTTTTTTCAATTTTAATTTATTTTTTTGTAAATTGTTTTTCTTTAAACTCCTCCGATTTAGATTTTCAAAAACTTTTGAAAAATTATTTATCATAATTTTGTAATACTTTGACTACAATGTGTGTGTGTGTGTGTGAATGTACACGACTTTCATACGACAAAGTAATAGCACATAATTTCCTTTTACCCTATACATACTTACATATATTGTATATACGAGTATATATCATAGGATTTGAGTGATTTGAAATATTTTCGTGTAACAAAAAATTAAAAAATTTTGTAAGAAGAAGAAAACTGATGATGTCATCATTTCTTATTTTCAAATTATAAATTGATTATCTTTTAAGCGTTAATTGAAGCTACTTAACCAATTCCAATTTAATGCGTTGCCAAGGAAAAGGACATCAGTTCATTCCTACACAGGACACTTTAAATGGCGATCATAGAGAGAGATTGTGGAAATCTCTCCCATCTCTACTACAGTATAAAATTACAACAACTTTAATTTGGCCAGGTGAATGTATTCATGATTTTGTTGTTTCATTTTTACAACATCGTCTCTGCATTTCATTTGCACCCTACATTTAGACAATTTAGAATATCCTTTCGTTGGTTGAGCTCAGAGTTAAACTTCTCGTTAAATAACATAAAATAAGAATTAAATAGAAAAAAAACGTTTATAGAAATGAGAAAAATTGCTGAAAAGCGAAAACAACAATGCAAGTCTTTTGTAAGCTTGAAACGCTCAAAGTGTAGTGTTGCCGAAATTTCGACAAGGCCAGAGATAACAATCTCAACAGTGTTGAATGGAGGCGAACAAAAAATAAGAGATGAAGTAAAAAAAAGGGTGCCTTTCCGTTCATAGAATTAAGTTGTAGACGATAATAATTGGATTACTCTCAGGGGATGCATTTCACACAGAAAGCCAACGGCAGCAGCAACGGCAGCAGCAGCGGCAGCAGCAGAAACTTAAGCCATTGAGGATGCTGCTGTTCCAAAGCCACGAAGCAATTGAAGTGTACTTTATTCAAATAAAATACCGAACTAAGTGGACGAGCGCTCGTTGAGGTATCTCAAACAGCTTCTTACCACCGCCAACGCCTCCGCTGCCACCACTTCCCGCCTGCTGCTTGCGAAGTTTGTTTTTTTAACGTTCTTCGTAATAGTTTTTTTTTCATCGCTTTTATTATGGCTTGTGTGTGTTTACTGAATCTGTTTATGTAGTTGTAAGGATAAACACACACAGACAGACAGACAGACAGACAGACACAAATATTAAAATGGCTTGTTAAATACTTTGAAATAACCGAAATAGCAAAATGAAAACTGTGATTAAATGGTAATGCATACATACTATGTATTACATATGTATACATGTATATCTAATAGTTCGATTAAGTAGATACATACTTTAACTGTCTGATCAATTATGTATGATTTTTGTCCGAACAAAAATTATCGCTTAACTTTGATCTCTAAAAATGATTAACTAATTAAAACTTTTCCAATTAAAAACTTTGCTAACTCTTAGTATGAATTTTAAAGTTTTACTAAACTTGGTTTTAATTTCTCCCTCGTATTGTGTAGAAACTTAAAACCGTATTCTAATAATACAACATTTAAGGGTTATAACTCTTTCTAACATTGTTAAATAGTTAAGAGACTTAGACCAAAATGAATTTTCGCTTGAAAAATTCAAAATAAAAAAGCGAAAATTTAAAAAAAAAAAAACGTTTTTATCTACTCGAACTTTTATAAATTTTTCCTTGGAAGCACTTTTGCTTTTTTTTTACTCCATCAAACTCTTAAAGGCATAGCTCATGAACACCAATTTGACAGCCCTGGTCGTTGAACTTACTTATTTTAAGGGCTTTCAACTTTAAAACTTAAAACATAAAGTTTGAGAAATACCTTGCGACGCACAGTGCTCCGTTTCCATTAAAACATGGAACAAAAATTATATGAGTTTTAAGCATTTTGATGAACCATTTGACCATTCGAAAGAAGAAGAAGAAGGATCTCACGCAAATCAACTTTGCTACTGACCAGCTTTAATTTTAGCCTTTTTCTTTTAACCACTAAATAAAGTCGATCATTTAAGCAAAACAATTTTAAAGTTTCAAATTCTGTAAAGCGTTAAAGATTAATTCTCATATCTTAACTATTCCCCTGGAACGATACTTAAATTGTTGCATGTAATTTTCATGAATTTATGAATTTGATCGGAGGCACGGAACACTGTGCGACGCATTACTCGTAAAACACAGGAAACACAGGAAACTGCTTCTCGAAACATCTTTGAGTGGTCATAATTTCTGAAAGAGTTTTTTGTCAGCAGACCAAAAGACATTACACAAATACAAACACACACGCATACGCATACGCTCGCACTATCGCATGCACATACACAAATAAAAACATTCATAGGTGAGTGTGTGACATAATGAAAACATTAATACTCATGAAATTAGCCTGCAGTAGGAATTATTCATAAAGGTTTAACCTGCCGAGATTCCGGCGAGATGAGATGAGGATGAGGATGAGATGAGACATCCAGAATGAGCCTTGACAGGCGAACGAACGTACGAACGAACGAACGAACGAACAGGCAGGCTGAGTCTGAGTCTGAGTCTGAGCTGGCACCATTGTGCACTTGATGTTATTTTTGTTGTTATTATTATTGTTGTTGTTTTTGTTTAATTTTATACATTATGAGAGGTCGTTAAGTGTGGCGCAAGCAAGCAGGCAAGCAAGCACAGGTCGCTCGCAAGAGTCGAGGAAACAACATTATTTAAATTTTAAGCAACGACAACAACAATAAGAACAACAGCATTACAATTAAGCTCAAGCCAAAAACTTCTTTCGCTTATTTTATGAGAGATCTGGCAACATTCTGCATAATTATGCGAGGTTTACGTTGCGCGGGCGGACGTGTTGCTGGCTGTCAAACAGGCCTACATATACACACACACACACACACACACACTCACATAGAGCATATAAACAACCGCACCAAGATACATATGCAAAGGTGCGTCTCACAGGAATTGCTTTAATTTAGCTTCCTACACGAAATGTCACTTTGTGTTGACACATTTCAACAAAAACAAAAAAATCACACACACACACACACAAATGTTTTTTAATTTAATCCGAAAACGCAAAAATCTTTGTTAATTAAATGTGTTTGTTAATGCTAATACATACATACATACATACATACATACATACATACATACATACATACATACATACATACATACATACATACATACATACATACATACATACATACATACATACATACATACATACATACATACATACATACATACATACATACATACATACATACATACATACATACATACATACATACATACATACATACATACATACATACATACATACATACATTCTATTGTTTAATTTGTACCTTGTACTAAGTATATAAAAATATTATTACAACGGTTGTTTTAAAAGAATTTAAAAAAATTTTAATATTATATTTTTTATTAAATTAAACTAAAAGAGGTCCAAAAATAAAGCAACTTACAGATACTGTCATGGTATTTGTTGACCTACGACCCTTCAAATCAAATTCAAATTATGAAATAAAAATGCGAGCGAATGGATACGATCTTAAAGCCAAATAAACGCCTCTTTATTATAATTTGGGTTAATTACGTGAGTTTAGCAGATTTTTTTTTTTGGTTTGTTTTTGTTTTATATGGCAATGAGCATTTAACAATAAAAAAGTGCCAACACATGAGTACATATGTACATTGTATGTACATACATGTTTAGCACATGTGTTAATGTCATAAAGTTGGGTCGCTGAGATATTAAGCGAAATTAAGTTACACTATAACCGACACTTGGAGGCCATCCGTGTCCCGGTCAAACAAAAATGGCGTTGCTACATGTGCTTGTATGTGTGTGTGTGTGTAGGTACGTGCGCCAGATTTGTTGATGTGTTGTTATTTAGTGTGTATGTGAGTGTGTGAGTGTGTTTAGAAGGCATACTACAACATGCACGCCTACAGCAACAAAAAAAAAAACGAACGAACGAACAGCAACAGCAACAACAACAAGAAAAAACATCATATTCTGTAATGGACCTTTTAGTCGAAACTGTGTCAATGTGTGTGTGCATGTCCTCCGACGCTACGCGAATGAGATCCTTTGACCGAAATGTGCAAAATTTAAAATGTGGCCCCGAATGTGCTGAACAGTTTTTCTAAGTGGGAAAGTTATTAAAAAAAAACAAAATTTGGCTTAAATTTTTTTGAGATAAAATTAAGGTCTATTAAAAAATACATTCTAAACCAACAGAGAAAAAAAAGAACGTAAAACTAACATTAAAAAGTATATGAAGTTATTTCATTTCAACCCAAATTATCATGTAAAAAATAAATTTTGTTGTATTATTTTTATATTCAGTTGTCAGCTACAAACTTCGACATATTCCGTCAATATTGAACAAGAGAAAATGTATGACTAACAAGACTCAATGTTAATTTAACACTTTATGTCGCATTCATTAAGCAAAATCTTTGACAACCTGTATTCTATTGAATTAAGACTTTTGCATGCAAATATTTTGAAATTGCTGAAAATTTACATGACAATACATGTTAAATTGACATTGCATCATGTTAAATTAACTTTGAAGCTATTTTAAATACGTGTACCGTGTTAATTGAAACATTTTCATAGAAGATTTTCTTTTTGGAATTAAAAATTAAAATGTTGAAAATACTTCCCAGAAAATTATCGGCTTATTTTTAATCAGGCATTGCATGCTTAATTAACCGAGAGTTAAGCTGATTTTATTTCGGACCAGAATTGATTTCAAAGGTATTGCGTTTTAATATATAAGTAGAATACTTTTCAAATACTTTAATGACAAATTGAAGAGGTAAATTAAAAATCATAAATAATAGAATACAAAAAAGAACAACAACAACGACAACAACAACAACAAAAACGACAATACGAAAAAAACATATTTCACGCATTTCAGAGCAAACGATTTAACTCCATTTGACTTTCGGCCAGTCCCTTCAAATGGCAATAAATCACAAAAATTATGTTTTGCTAAAAACGTGCTCCTGTACATCTCGGCTGTGTTTGCTGCTTCTTCTTCTTCTTCTTCTTCTTCGTTTCATGCTCTCGGTACACTTACAACAAAATTTGGTTAAACAACAACAAAACAAAAACAAGAAAAATAATAACAGACAGTAATATTTATCGACTGTAAAAATAAATGCGAAATCGATCCGAATGTGCCATTCATAATTATGCAAAATGAGGGTTGCGTAGGCAAAAAACAACAACAACAACAACAATAAAAAAGGCAAATGAAGAGAAAATTCGCATCGTTCGAGTGTTTTCGTTTTCAGCAAACTTGGCCAGCGTAAAAAACGGCACATTTAAATATGTAAAAAAAAAGTTGTATACCCACAATTGCCGGTATACATTCAGGGAGGTGGGGGGTTGGGGGCTGTTTGCGCCTTGGACTAAACCTAAATCATTTCGTATAATCGTAAAATACGCAGCGCACATTTTTTGATATTTGATTTTCCGCCTGAGCTGTTTGGTAGAACACATTTTCCAGTGTTTCCGTGTTTGATTATAAAACAAAAATGCGCCTTAGTCGACTTAACCTTTTTCCTTTTTTTGTTGTTGTTGTTATTTTTGTTCGTAAACGTTACTTTTCAAATAAATATGAATTGGAATATTTTGCAAATTACCCCATGAAATGCTTTTTTTGCTTTTTCTATCTAAATGTATATGAAGGATTAACCTACATTTGTTAGATGGTTTTTTTTTTTGAGAAAAGGCGTAATGAAATGGCCGCCGCTCGCCGCTGTCGCAATAAATAAGGACTTTTGTAGCGCCTGTGCGCAAATTGTGGAAATGATCGATATGCAGACAATAAAATTATTTTTAAAGAATGCCAGATGGTCGGTAGTTCTGACACTTTGTAAACGTTGCCATTCGTTTAACTTTCAATAAGTCAGTAATTCGTATAGTTTATCATTGGAAAATAGATTTCGTTAATATTATGTTACCAAATTTATTATCCAAAGGATGCTATTGTAAATATTTAACAAAGTATGGAAGGCAATAAACAAATTTATTATCTAAAGGTTCATATTGTCAATTTTAATAAATTATGGAATAAATCAAAATGATTTTGCATATTAAAAGTTATGATATCTAATCAAAATAGTTTTCATAATCTTTAAATGGCGTCAACTTTGAAAATAAGCAAAATGATAAATCCAATTTCAATTTCTTTCGGTGTACATTACTTTTTTATAATTGAGAAGCCAAATAAATGAAACATTTTGCTTGCTCCCAACTGAAGTCATACGCGCTGCTGCTTTAACACTTTCCACGCACAACAAAATTTATTTGAGTTTGGAAAAGTACGAAAATCGCTTAAATAAAACGGCATAAATCATTCGACAGCGTTTTTAGTACGTTTTTTTTGTGAAAATATGTCTTTTTTTTACAGCTTACGCATAAACGACTGTTTTACAAGAAATGAACATAAAGCCAACACTGTCAACGAGGCACGTAGAATGTACATTAGGCCTCATCAAATTCGTCTGACAAACAATGCACTTGAAATCAGATACATACACACTCGTAGATACATTCGGGCAGCATCCAGTCATATGGAAAAGTTGTGTCTTCACTTTGCCTTTACAAGTTTTTGTTTGTTAATTTGATTCGGCCTGAAGTAAAATTAAGATACATATACATACATATTAACAAGGAGACAGAAAGAATCCCTTTCAAAATCAGAGGATCGTACAATGTCTAGGACATTCGATGATTTGTTAAAAACAAAATCTTCACTTTAAAACGCTTTTCCAGTTTTTGTCTATTTTTTAAGGTAAACCATAAAAGTCCCAACTGATTAATAAATCAAAAACCAAATAAACGAAATATGAACTTCGAACTTATGAAATAATTACTTATACGCCACGAATTTGGGTTATTTTGACTGTTGCAATACTGGACGAACACACACACACACCCACCCACCCATCCCAGCCACCCACCAGCGATATTTGGTGTAACGTGAAAGGAGTTTTGTGTTTGTCAGATGCAACTGTCGTCATTTCTCACAATTAGCGACTCAAAAATGCCTTGGACACTGCATTAGCGGGATAAATAGGCGCAGCGGCCACTAATCCTCATTTGGGTATGTGCAGCAAAATCCTGAAGAGCACAAATTTTGAATTATAAATTCGGCTTTTGGACAGAAATGCATCTGTATCTGTTGGATAATCAAACAATTTTGAGATTTTTTCAAAAAAATTACATTAAATTTTTATAAAATTTTTAACACATTTAAAAAAATTAACTTTGTGTTGTTGCTGTTGTTGTTTTTGATTAAAAATCAATTAACTTTGTGAGGAATTAATCCAGAAAAATGATTTTGTAATTTTTCAATTTATCGGAATAAATTAAAATGTAAATTAAAAAAGTGCGCAATCTTACATTTCCGTTGAGCAGCTTGAAGACCACGAGGCGCTGGTTTAATTGAATTATTTGGAGCATTAAGCGCAAGCAGCGCGCGCCAAAGTGCATGCACAAGCGCTCTCGAGGCGTCATCGGAGCGAAGCAGCAAACCATGTAAAACACTCCGAGGACGCCATTATCCTTTGAGAAAAGCGAAGAATCAGCAAACAGGAAAAGGAGCTCAGCGAGTGAGCGAGCGAGCGAACGAACGAGCGTACGATGAAGCATACGCCTTTAAACCGCGCCGTGATGTGTCGCGCGCGAAGAAAACTTTGCGCCTTCGTCGGACGTCCTTCGTTGGACGGAGGGACCGACGGACAGAAGGACGCTTCACTTTGTCATAGTGACCGGAAAAAGTTTTTCCGCGTTTTCGCTCCTGCACCGCAGGCAGCGCTGCACTGCCACTTGTGTTGTTGGCATTTTGACTTGAGAGCGCATTCCGCTGATTTCAACGGTAGCAACGAAGCGCCCAAGCGACAGTTGGCAGCCACCGACGACTGCGACGACGACGACGAGGACGGCGACGACGAAAATGAGAAATGTACATTTAATTCGCATAAATTACTTCGAACAGGGTTGGACATCTCTTTCTTGTTTTTTTCCTTTTTATATAAAGTATTTATTAACAAAAGTTGACCTCCACTTTTGAATAAATTTATCTTTAACTTTGGCGGTTGGCGGCGACAACAGCAACAACGCCAACAAAGAAATCGTCCCGGAAGAACGAACAGCTTTTGAGGTTGCAAAGTGACAGCGCTACATCCTGCAGCAGCGGCACGAAGCAGCAGGATCGGTCGATTGTCGCTTGTGGGTGTCAGTGTCGCCGCAGTGGGCCGGCCGCAAAGCAGGCGGGATGCATTTTTTATTTGGGTCATTTTCATCAGTTACTTTTACTTTTGTCATATTTAATGAAACAATAAAAGGACAAATGAAGGACGCGTATTGCCAAATTACATTAAATACGCATGACTCACTCGCGCACAAACAACTCAACTCCGAAATGTTGTTATTGTATAATTGGCGAAAAAATAAATCTGTAAAATCAACTGAAAATTATGGTGGTTTTTTACTGCATTTGCAGTCATTATAATTTAACTACACTACGCAGTATTTTTTTATGTCTGAACATTCAAATCAGTAAATGATGAATTGCATTCGGCATCGAGATTTTTTTTCATTAAAATTCAATAAAATAAAAGTCACCTGGCTTAAAGCAAACGAACGGCGCTGAAAGCTAGGTCCAACTTAAATTTAAAGCAGATGCATGTTAAATTGATATGAAATCCAAGCAAACTCAAACACTAAAATGATTAAATTTTTTATTATTTTATCGCAAAATTTATGTAAAAATCGAAATCATCCATCTCGAAAATTTCCGAATTGTTAAATTGCTTCGAGATTGTCTTGTGCGTTGGTATGTTATGTATGTATGTATGTATGTATGTATGTATGTATGTATGGCGTGTATGTATGTGGACCTAATAAATATGATTATGAATAAAACATGAATATTTCCCACAAAATGAGAAACTAACAAACGATATGACATTGGCCACATTCAGCATGCGTATTTATGTCTGTCTGGCTGACTGTCTGACTGTCTGTCTGTCTGTCTGTCTGTCTGTCAGTTTGGCTGAAAAATGCGAAGATATCTTTTCTGTTATTTTTTGTTATTGTCTTTCAACCGCAGAAAGCCGCGGGAACGCATAAATTGACATGCGAAGGAATCAATAGTGTCCTTCGGCATATCCCACAGAGAATCCAAGCGAAAAAGAATAACTATTATTGTCATTATCCATACATATGTATGTGTGTGCGAGTATGTGTGTTGGTTGTTGGTTTAAATTGCGGTTTTTTGGTTGTCGGTTTAAAAAGTGTAAAACCATCTGCGATTGTAGAATAATTTACGCTTTTCGGTTATCTTAAGTACCAACCGAATTAATGCAAAAACAAACAAACAAACAAAAAAACTGGAAAAAGAGAAAAGAAAAAAGAAAAACTGTCTCTTGGATTTTCGAATTTATCTTAATGCGAATGCAATATTTTTGAGTCTTCGCTTCTCATTCGATTCGTCACGAATTGTTGTGGTCGTTTGTAGTCCGTCCTGCGCAGCCTTAATGTATGCTACGAAATGAAATGATTTGGTTACATTAAAATGCGTTCGTTCAATAAATCACATCTTATTAATTGATAAGCTTTTTATGCATATACAAGTACATATGTGTGTGTAATTGATCTTTAAAAACCATTTTTTTTTTATCTCAAATCTAGGAATATTTTCTGTTTTTTAGATTGCAATAAATTATAATCGGTCTTACCAATTATTTTGATTGACCCATTTTAGGTAGAAGTCTATAATTTTTATCAACTCAATGAAGTGTTATCTTTTATGTTAACGATATTAGTTACCATTTTCTAAAGTTGTGTTCCAGTTTCTTTAAAATCGAATCAGTTTGTCTTAAGCATATTCAAAAATTGTATAACAAATTTCAGTCCAATATCTCCAACGAGTTACACGTTAACGTGATAAAAAAATACTAATCTAAAATAAAGTTAACAACAGTGGGCGTCTTTACGGGGGAATTATTATAGTTTTCAACTCAGTTTATCTAAAATCAAGCAACAAGCTAAATTTGAGCTTGATATCTCTTGTATACACGTAATTTATGCTTGCATGGTAACGATGAATAATGACGGATAGATGCACAGATTAACTGACAGACGGGTATGACTAAATCGACTGAGTTTTCAGCACTTAACAAATATTAATAATGTACATAATATGTATATAATGTATGTATATATCCATCTGGAATATATCTCTTTGAGACAAAATTATACTCCAACATAAAAAATATTATCACTGAGTGGTGCATAACTATAACAAGTAAACTGCACAGTTTGGAAAGCATTGCTTGTTAACCAAAGTTTTGTTTTTAGTGGAAAGCTTAACTATTGCTTTCATAAAAGCTTAAATTATAGCAGAGTACTATAACAAAATTGCTGTTATAATTAAAATATTACGGTTGCGATATGACTAATTTATTGGCTCATTAGTAAAAGTTGATAAAAATTGCGATTCGTAATTTATTATTTTTATATTTCTCGCTTTAAATACATTTTTCAATGTTAATGTTTCATCAATGCTGGCATTCGAATATTAAATAAACCACAGATCGAAGAAAAATTATATCGATTCGAAATGTCGAATGATATCCTAAAAGTTGTAATTTATCGCCTATTTTATCAGGAATAGTTCGAATTCATATGTCAATATTTTTTCAAATTACTTATTCACTTTAATATTGGTTCTTGATCTATTGTTGACCTATTAACAAATAAATTTGTATAGATTCATATATATAAGATTCATATATATAAGATACATGTAATTATCATTCATTTATTTATTTATTTATTTAATAATTTTTTTTTTTACTTTTTGTTATGTTTTTCAACAAATTCGAAAATAATACTTGAGTATTGTTCTTAGTCTGACTTAAGTTATTATAAATTATTTCGATAGGACTCGGTCGATTAATCCAGGTATTTGCTATTAGAAGTAGCTGAGCGGAGAAAAGGTTTCGTTGTTACTGCGACAGATCTGAGTTTAGCTGTGTTGCTTGACATGCACATAGCTGGTGGCGTGGCCATGACCATGACCATGCGAATAATGGGCTTGTTCGTAACCGTAACCGGCACCATGACCTGCAGCATAACCTGCACCATAGCCAGTACCATGACCAGCATAATGTCCGGCCTTGTGATAGACTTCTGGATGATGGGCGTGACCGATTTTCTTGACAACGGCATTGAAGCCATTATGATCATCGGCGGTGTACTCAACGACACGAGTAGTGCCATCGGCTTCCTTTAGAGAATATCCACCTGAAAGAAAGCAATAAAATAAGATCACAAAAAGAAAAGAAAAATACAATCGCTGCGGAACTCACCCTTGACATGGTCGCCATCACGATGTTCCCACTGATCCTTCTGGTCACCGGTATGAGCGTCCTTGACACCGTAATCGAACTGATACTTGGGATAGTGATGGGGTTCGTGCTTTGCATGATAACCATGATCAGCATGATCGGCGTAAAGTGCATGACCGCCATAAGCATGACCGCTGCTAACGTAATGCTTGCCGTGGTAAGGTGCCTCCTCGTGCTTGGTCAGGACACTGTAACTGGTGGCACCATGACCATGATGATATCCAGCTGCTACCAAACCGAACAGTGCAATCACGAAGGCGCTACGGCTGAGTAGATGCATTTTTTACAATTTGGGCTTTGGATACGAAGGATGGGTGGGAAGTGTTTGCTGTGTGTCTATGTGGATCGCTCTGATCGAACTGTTGCCAATTAGCTCCGTTAATGCGGTATTTATACTCTTGTAAAATTAACTAATTCATTCAACACTTCGTTCCTTTCTCCGTTCCTTACCGCACTCGCAAGGCGGTCGCTCCGTCTTTTGGGGCAATACGCTCACCTAAGCATGGAGCACCACAAAAGTTCTTCGATCGACGCTAAAACAATGAAGTGTGGCAATTAATGGATTTCTATGCAACGTGCAAAATTAATAACTCTATTAGGAAAAATTAATTATAAAAAGCAACAAAGTAATGCAAAAAATATTAACAATAAAAATAAAAATTAGAAATAATCAAAATCGCATTAGCGTCTTGTTTGCAGCGTTGTTTGGCGATTGTAACTGTCTCAAGGTCATTTCGCGCGCATTCCACCGCCTAAAAATCATTTTTGCCACGATCCAAAAAATGCAGCTAGCTAACAGCTGCCGCTGCTGCTGCTGCTGCTGGCTAAGAGAACTTTGTCCGCTGAACCGCGGCGGAAATTGTTGTTCGAGTGCTGCGCATGCGCATGCGCTGCGTTTGCCGTTGATTGATTTATTGCAAATAATAACAACAACAACAACAACAACAACAATAACAACGCCGTCAGCGTGTTGTGTTGTGGTGCGGTGTTAATGTTAACACCAAAGAAGTTAAGCTTCACCAGGCTCTGTTGGTGTTTTCGCTAATTATGAAAAAAGCCTTCTTTGTTGGCGGCGTTGGCCACCGGCCACCAGCCACTGGCCATAGTGGTTTCCTCCCTTCTTCATACGTACATACATACATACATACGTACATACTCGTTTGGATTTACATGGCAACTACCGTGAAACGCGCATTTATGATTGCTTAATTCCGGTTGTTAGCACCATTTAAGCGCAGTTTGGAATCGGTTATTTGTATCGAATTTTTAATTCGATTTTTTTCTCTTCTGTATTCTTAATTGTAAAATTTGTACTTAACTAAGTTTAAAATTTTTTACATTTAGTTTACTTAATTTTGTTATTTAATAATTGGTGTTTAATTAAACCAAATTTTTGGCAGTGATCTTTGCCAGCATTTGAGTTTTTAAATAACAGTTAACATTATTTAATATCAAAATTAAAAGAAATTCTGTTCGATTTGTAAAGGTCATTTCAAATTAAAATTTATAGTAAAAGATACAATTTTAAACAGTTTAAATTCGCCATCACAAACTAAAGCCAATTTAATTTTCATCAAATGTTTAAATTATAAATTTGTCCACGCTTTGGTGAACGAGCTGACGCAAAGGTCGCGGCTGCCGTCACTTTCAAGAATTATCAATTGCCTCTCAAGTCTGATAAAGTGTTTATATTTTATTTTGTTTAGAGTATAAATATTGTATTAACGGTGCTAATTGGCAACAGTTCGATCAGAGCGATCCACATAGACACACAGCAAACACTTCCCACCCATCCTTCGTATCCCAAGTCCAAATTGTAAAAAATGCATCTACTCAGTCGTAGCGCCTTTGTGATTGCACTGTTCGGTTTGGTAGCAGCTGGATATCATCATGGTCATGGTGCCACCAGTTACAGTGTCCTGACCAAGCACGAGGAGGCACCTTACCACGGCAAGCATTACGTTAGCAGCGGTCATGCTTATGGCGGTCATGCACTTTACGCCGATCATGCTGATCATGGTTATCATGCTAAGCACGAACCCCATCACTATCCCAAGTATCAGTTCGATTACGGTGTCAAGGACGCTCATACCGGTGACCAGAAGGATCAGTGGGAACATCGTGATGGCGACCATGTCAAGGGTGAGTTCCGCAGCGATTGTATTTTTATTTTCTTTTTGTGATCTTATTTTATTGCTTTCTTTCAGGTGGATATTCTCTAAAGGAAGCCGATGGCACTACTCGTGTCGTTGAGTACACCGCCGATGATCATAATGGCTTCAATGCTGTTGTCAAGAAAATCGGTCACGCCCATCATCCACAAGTCTATCACAAGGCCGGACATTATGCTGGTCATGGTGCTGGTCATGGTGCCGGTCATGACGCCGGTTATGGTTACGAACAAACACATTATTCGCATGGTCATGGTCACGGTCACGGCCATCATGGTCTTGCCACCAGCTATGTGCATGTCAAGCAACACAGCTAAACTCACATCAGTCTGAAAATCAACGAAACCTTTTCCTCGCTCAGCTACTTCTAATAGCAAATACCTGGATTAATCGACCGAATAATGCTCCCAAAATAATTCTCTTAATTTATAAAAACTTAAGTTTTGAATTTGTTTAAAAACTCGACAAAAATAAATAAAAATAAAAATAAATGATATTGAAATAATTTTCTCGTTTTATTGTTTAAATTTTAAAATCTTAAGGAACGAATTTCGCTAATTATGCTTGATTTGTTAATTGTGTAGGCAAGTCGTCAATTCCCTGAAGTCCATTTAAGCTAGTCATCGATAGGATGGAGGAAACGTAATACCAACTTGTTGCTGTAATTGACACTTTATATTTTATTATGCCAGCTGACAGTTGAGCGACAGACTCATGCAACATTTGGCTAACAAAAACGCAACTTTTACCAAATCATGCAGACGGACTAGAGTTGTTGTTGGGGAAATACAGAGGGACACGTTCGGACGAAAATAATTCGGACATTTTCCTTAAAGACAACCAGACACGCCACGACATGCCACCACCAACATGCTTTTCACGTACAGCTGTTGGAATATCGAATCAAATCAAACAAAAGTGAACGTGGTGTGGTGTGCTGTGGTGGTTAGTGCAACCAAGTCCGATGCGTCCGATCCGAAACGCGTTTGAAACACGTTTCATTGGTTTCGATGCAATTTCTTGACGCCACAGCGGAAAACTCGTTGGACGCTATTTTTGGATTGCTGCGTGGTTTGCTGATCACTGATCCAACGGTTTGCAGAGCATGTCGGCTGCGATCAATTGTCGGCAAAATAATAATCATCAATTAACATGGCAGATCTTCGGGAGCGTGTCCAGTTGTCAGTGTGAAGGTGAAGAAAACTTTTTGCGAGGCGAACACATGCAAACGATGCGGGAGACTATGAAAGTGAACATAAGCTGAGTTGTGTGGAGGAAATCTCCTCTTAATCGCTTCATGTCAATAAAGTGCAACGATTACTAATCATGTTTGTGCTTCGGTATGGTGCAGCATTTTTTTTGATACTCCTGGCATATGAGGATTATAATCCAATAATGTAAAATTGATATTACAAATGTAAATAACAATTAATTTCAATATTGAGTTTAATCGAATGACGTAATTTTATTAAAAACCAAAAAACCAAATAGGAATTTAATTGTTGTTTTTATTATTCAGGCAAATTCAGAAATACTCTACTCCATCCAACAGGAGCCTATCAATGCCTCCCTCAAACCACAAGACTCTTTCACGTTTTTTGTGTTTTTTTTTTCTCGTTTTTTCTTGAAGTTAGATAAACGAGGAGCATTGCGAGAAACTTGATTGCGATGAGTAAAACTACAAGACGAAAGCAAATCAAAAAAAAAAAAGCGAACATCATCACACACCGGAATATCCGGAAAATCTGGAAAAGTGGAAACTGTAGCAAAACAAAACAAAACAAAAAGCAAAGCAAAGCAAAGAAAAGAAAAGAGTTGCACACTCTGCAAACACAAGAAAGCAATGAAATCGATAGTCAGGCATGGTGGCGCCTCGCCATGCCGGTTGCGCACGCGCAGACATTCGTACAACTCGGTCGCATCCTATAAATACCGCGACATTGGTGTGCAACAGCTTTAATTACAATTTTGTCCTTGACACTGACACATCAACGCCGTCTCCGTCGCTGCCGTCGTCTTAGTCGTTGCCTTTGGCTATTTTGACCATTTTTTGGAAATATTGATTAACCAGTGTGTGCTGAGTGCGCCGTGTGTGTGTGTGTGTGTGAACAACGTGTGGTTTTATTTTAGCGTTTATCGTTTATGTTTCGCTACTTACTCATTAAAGTGTTGTGCATTTAATCGTATCTAAAGTGTTTGTTGTGCCTCGAGTGTCAGCGCAGCGTTTAACTATGAAAATAATCGTAAGTGATACTTACTCGCTCGTACTCGTACAGTTGCGGAGCGTGTTTTTCTTTCGCCAAGCCAAGAAGTCGCAAAAGCGAAAGTAGTGCCCAAATTATCAAACTTTCGCCGAAAGTGAAAGTTAATTGCAAGAATTGAAGAAATGCTCTCATCAGTTTCTTTGTTATCCTGGGGATGATTAAATTTACAGTAAATGCAACATTAAGATTGGCATGCAAATTATGAGATATTCGAAATGATGATTATCCAAAGCAGATATACCCAGAAGATTTATCCTCCACTTTTTTTCTTTTTTTTTTTTGATAAAAAAATCTTTTAAAAATTGCGTTCATGATAGAAGAAAAATAACTGATTGGGACTAAACTTTCTTCCGAAATTCTTCTAATTCGTCTGAATAAATTTACTTTACAATCGAATTTAAAAATTTGCAAATGTCGAAATTATTTAAAATTTCATAAATCTTTATACATATCTATAAATTTTATAAATGTATATATGTATTACAAAAATAATTTCTAGTATTCTAGTATTAACTAAGATCATCAAAATAGGCGTCCGCTCGTTTTAAATCGCAAAAGCGTTTTCACAACTCAAAATTTTCGTTCAGTTGAGAAGATTGTTTTGAACTATTAACTTGGAAAATTTTTTAATTGAGAAATTAAATTATCTTATAAACTGAAAAAGAGATTTTAACATAATCGACACTTGAAGACCTGAATGAACTTTTTCAAAACAGACTATCTATCTTTATTGGTTTGAGTGTACCGAAATGGATTCCAGGTAAAGAGGCTAGATTTGAAATAAGTGTCATTTATTTCGTTTAAATATAAAAACGGATTTAGAGCTTCTTTTGGTAATGAAAAGTGAATACTTAATACTTCATGGCCTACAAAGAAAAAACTGCTTTAAGTCCAGAGTTTAAGCAAAAAGGATTTGTTATAAATAACATCTAAACTAATGAACGTTGATAATTTGTTTGTTTAGCCAAGGTTTTACGTTATGCAAGTTTCAAATAAGCGGGTTCAACTGTATAAGCAAATAACATATATTTAATGTAAATAGTTTTTTTTAACTATAAAGAATAGTTTTCCATTTTGATTTTAGTAATGGTCAATTAATTCAGTACTGCTTTGGAAATTTTAACCGGACTAGAAAGTTATTGAATGTATTTATTATTAAGATCGTTTTTTTGTTAACCATCAAACCTAACTTTAAGCAATAAGATTCTAAAATGTCTATGCTAAAATTCATTAGATACAAAAAAATATCTTAAATCTAGTAATCAGACGCCAAATTGAGGCCTCAAGAATTTGAAACCAATTTTTAATTGCAATTAGCATTTAATTATTTTTTGTATTTGTTAAAGTTGACTTAATTGAAATGTAGCTACATTGACAAGGAATTACAAAAAAAAATTAAAAAATTTATTTAAAAAAAATTGAACACAATTTCATCATGTCATATTCAGCAAGTTGAAACTATTTCAAGCACTGCTTCAATTTGTTGGCGAAGCAACAAATTAAACCATTTTTTGATTGATCAGAGTGGTTGGCTGGTTGGTTTGTTGGTAAAGTTGGTAAACGACAGACGGCAAAGCACGCATGTCCTACTGGCTACTGAATTTGATGAAATCCATCTACGCAAAGTCTGCTGTGCGACAGTGCTCAGCTGTGCCAAAACACAAACACACAAAACAAAAACAAATATACACAAGCTGGAGTACTACAACTTATATCAGGCAACCGTTCAGTTCGCCTAAAATTGTCCATTTGACAGCTGCGCAGTACCAGGCAGCTACCATCTGGTCAGCTGCTTATAGCACTACTGGCGGCATCGCCATCGTCATCGTAGTCGTCGTTGTTCGGCAATAGACGCCAACAGACAAACGCCTTTTCAAGTTGATTTTCACACATTCTGCACGAATTGTGCGTGGCACGGCGCAGGCGCAATCGCAGCCGCAATCGCAGTCGCAGCGTAATCAGCCAAAAATAAAAATGCCTAAAATGTTCGAAATCGAAGTCTACAAAACTGCATTTAAAATTGTTAAGACTTCGTGCAATTGTGCGAACCGATTCGAATCGAATTGAGCTGCACACTGGTTGAAAATCTTCAAACATCTTAAAATTTTTTGATCATGTCAAATGGAAAGTATTATTAAGAATAACAAGTTTAAAGAATTTTCGTTTATTAAAAACTGGCTCACCCACCCTAGCAGAGTGTAGACCAAGCTTTTCTTTTTCTTTATTCAAAGCCTTTTCACCCAAAAACGTCTCCTTTCTTTCAATTGGAAAATATTTATTTATATTTACCAAGGATTAAACTTGGAACGTTCCACGTCGATGGTTACTCTACATTTGTAATAGCATAAATGAGTTTTTGAAACCACTGTGCGCCGCCGCCGCCGCGAAGCTAACAAATTAATTGCGTATCCCGCGTAATAAGTTTGTACACTTTAGTGTGCTTGGTACAATTTGTAAGCCAACTATTTAATTTATTAACTTGTACCACTCGAAGTGCCGTGCTGGATCGACACGACAGATGGGCGGACGGACGGACGGACGGACGAATGGACAGACATGCATATGTACACTGGTTTCGCTTATCGGTTATTTATTACTTTAGCATTTATGAAATTGCTCAACTGATAACTGCTCGTATTTCTTATATTCCAGATAGCCGCCAGCATATGGATCAGTTGGCTGAGTTTCATTACGTTCGCCATTCCGGAGGCTCTTGCAGGCGATGCAGCCGCCACCGATAATAGCAATGCCGATGAACACGAAATGATGGAATATGCACCCAAATATGTGAGTTAGCGCAAATTGATCTTACTTAGTTACAGCAAAGTTAATTATTTTCAATTTTAAGTTTTTGCGATTTCTGAACGATTACTTTTTTGTTGTTTTTGTTTTGGTTTTGGTTTTGGTCTTTTGTGTGTCCAAATATTCGAGTCAAATTTGCGCGAGAACTGCATTGAATCGAACCTGTTGCCACCCTCCCCATTGCCACCTTTTAAGAGAACCGCGAAAAGTCAGTAGACCGCGCCTTAAACTTTGTGAAAGGCACGCACGCGTCAACAAATTTGTTTGATATTTTTTGTGAATTGTTGTAAATGCCTTGTCAGCGCTGAACTCTGGCAGCGATTAACATTTTAAAATGTTTTCCATGCTGTCAGACAATGTAGAATTACTGTCACTGCAGACGCCAAACGAGAATACGCCTTAGAATTACTCATACCCGTACCGTATGAGTATTAAATGGTATCCCACGATCTGTCAACAATTTGATCCTATTCTGTCTGTTTGCAATTCGACAAGCATGAGTTATTGTCACTTGATTATAGTTTGAATTTGTATGCATACACAAGTATACTCGTACATACTCGTACTAACAATTTTTACATACATATGCATACATATGTACATACATTGTTTAAATATTTTTGCAATTTACAAATAAAACCATTAAAAGTAAAGGCACTTCAATGTTTGTTTAAAAAATCATTAATTTAATGTTAGCAAATCAGAGAAGAAAGAGGACGGTGAAAAAAATTTATAACTCAAAATATCGCAATACTCAAATGGTCTCAGTGCTCGTAATCTAGTATGGTTAGCCCTCAAAGTGTCTTCACATCTTCCTAATAGCCTTTTTCGGTTTTCGCGTGGTCCAGTTGTTGGATAAGGAAATATATTCTTGTCCTAACGTCACGACCCCCTTGACCGGTTGGTTGATTAATTGAGACTCCAATATTTTGTAGAAATTTTACATAAGAGCTTAAATCTTTAAAAGATAACCCAATGCACAATTTACCACCTTATTCTGTATCTCAACGTGATTTTATATTTTCATCGCATATCCTTAAATTTCAAGATTCAAAATAAAATGAAAAATTCAATCGAGAATGTTAAATAACCTATTTAAAAATCCCATTCACCTAAAGAAGAAGACCAATTGGTGAGTAGTTAATAGTTATTCGTACACAAATAAACTCGTAAACAATAGTAATGTGTTAGCCTTATAAATTTGTAAACACCGTTTAAGCTAATTTTTTGTTTTCAGTGTATTTTACGAATCATATCAAAAAAAATCAAAATGTCAAAAATATGTGAAATGATAATAACTGTTAAATTTATAAATAAAAAGTATTTTATAAGCACTTCGTTAGCAAACTATAAACAGCTGATTTACGAGTCATACATTTTTAAAATAAACTTAGAACGGTTATTAATTGTATTACTATAAAAGAAAATTTTTACATAACCCTCTTTCAAATCAATAATCCGCTTAAAGATTTTGCACCAATGCTAACTTCAATGCTAAGGTTCCAAAAATTGTCCGACCATAACAAAAAATAATTAAATTATTTTTAATAAATAATTTTTAATACAATGAAAATTTTTTTATATGGAAGGAAAAATGTGGTTTAAGTCAATTTTGGTTAAATGTTTTTGAACTAGTCTGTCCATAATCGGAGAAAAGTTCGCGAACATAATTTTAAGTCGTTTTCTTCAAGGCAAACGGTCAGTACAAAATTTTCACAGAAGCTGACGAAGGAGCTTTAAATCAAAAACCTATAAATCCGTTTTCAGAAATATTAAATATTAAAATTACTTAACAAAAATCGAGAAATTATGAAATGCCAAATATTCTCCAACAATGTATTTGAAAGCTACTTATAGGAAATTTATTAGAATTCTTCAAAGTTGTTGTTTAATTCTTATAAACTAATACACCAGATATTTGCGAGCATACATAATGAACACAAATCACAACCACTATTAGAAAAAGCATTTAACCCAATTGCCACAAGCGTCAAATTTATCACTGCTCAAAGTTCAGCGCACGCATTTTGTTTTAGCCATGATTTATGCGCGCCAAGCGGAGCGGCGGGGCTGAGTTGCATCGAGCAAACAAACAAACAAACAACCGAACAACCGAACGAACGAACGAACGAACAAACGTACGACCGAGTGAACCAATGAACAAAACACACCCACTTTGACGACGCTGGAGCGTTTTGTTGTAGCGGTGTCTTGCTGCGTGTAACGCTCGTGTATGCTTCTTGTGCAACATGTTGCAGAATCACACAATTTTGCCATTTCTAATCTCGGCTAAATTTATGGAAGTTGCTTTTTACTGTGTTTTGTTTTTTTTTTATTTTTGGATTTATCAAACACGCGTCGGAATATTTATTCATTGTCATAACGGTTGTGGTTGCAGGCAATCGCATACTTCAAGGTATTCGTAAATTAAATCTAAACCTTAACTTCAAGTGCTCACTCACTGATTCAGTCAGTCAAGCAGTCAGACAGTCAGGCAGTCAGTTCGTCATTCGCCTGCGCTGTAAAATTAACGCCAAGTGCGAGAACGAATTGCAGCATTTCGATTTTTGAGCTGATCGACGCTCAGGCGCATGCGCAGGCGCAGGCGCGCGCACCATCGATTCGAATCGTACCGTTTGACAAGTGGTTTTTCGCTTCTAGCATGGAATTTCGCCTGCCTGCCTGCCTGCCTGCTTGCACGCCGGCCGTCTCGATCGTGGGTTGACGCATAATTCCAAGCTGATCGGTGATCACTTGCTTTTGCACCGAATTTGGCGCTTACACGCCGCTTAATTGAACAATCTTGTGAATATTTGACGCTAGCGTACAGTTTCAATTAATTTTGAGGTTAATTGCTCTTTAAAATTGTTGGTATTCGTATTACACATTAAACACAAACAACAAAAAAAAACAAAAATGTCATTTAAAACTAAACTTATTTCACGCCAGTCTGCTCGGGTTGACAGAAAGCGTTTGCGTCCGAAATGAGCCCATCTAAGCGTACGCAAAAATTAATTAAGCTTGTGGTTCGATAAAATTCAAGAAATTCCTCGAGAAGTGTCCAAGTCAGAAATTGCAATAAAAATTGTTTTGAATTTTTTTTTAAAGTTACTTCAATTGTCCAGCGGCAGGCAGCATAGCTAAGTTCATCTTCTGCTTTTGCTCGTCTTAGTTTTCGATATGGTATTTAAAATGCTGATACTAAAAAATTTTAAATCAAGAAATTATTTATAAAAAAAAGTTTCACCTGTTGAAAATTTAAATACAAAAATGCGGTACTCATGAAACTCGCATCTACCTCGCAAACCATATAAAATTGTTCACCAGGTGCTCGCATTAATGCATTTCTCTCTATAAACTAATTTCTTAATTTAATTATGAATACCAGAGCTTGATGAGGTTGAAAGTTATAACACATCTCCCAGCTTCGCCTCTCTTATTTGTCTCCTCTCAAAATACACAACTTCCGGAATAGACCCTGAACTGATGCTTAAAAATTATGAAAATGTTTGTATCATGATGTTAACTTCAAACTCAAGACCACCCTAATATCAATAGTTTAATAGATCAAATTTAGTTAAGCTAGTAAATATCTAGATGCAAATACTATTTCATAACATATTAGTCAGTATCTTAACTTAGTAACTTGTCGGTAAGTAACTAATACGACTTAGCATTTTATGTACGAGTACGAGCTAGTCGTCGGACCAGCTAGAAGCAGGCCTCTTGAATTGAAAGATATCTTTCAGTTTTAGGCTGAAAAAGTGTTTATCTATTTGAGCGGGTACGAGTACGAGAATGCGTTATGCGTTATGTTGTGTTATGCGTTATAGTTAGTAGATTGTCATTTATAATTGGCTACAATCTCGAATGTTAATCTATTTCCCTCACACATGTCTTCAAAGCGTTCTTGTTCGAGAAAATGTCGAAAATGTTCACGGTTTTTATTTTTGCTGTTGTTGTTGTTGCTGCTGTAACAGCAGTTTGATTAAAACGTCGTCCATTTGTGTTGCCTTGGACCAATTTCTGGCCACATTTATTTGTTGCCAGCAATATGTACGATGTGTATCAACTAAACTAGGTGTGGTACAACATGCACTCAGCATGTGTGCGAAACGATTCTAACTTGTTTTTTTTTTTTAGGTTTATATTTTTTGTTTTTGTTTTAGTTTGTGTTTTAGTTTTGAGCGTTTTTTTTTTTTGTTTCTTTTATAATTGCGTAATTCGCACCTTGTTAGCTATTGAGAATTCTATATGTATTTGTTGTTTTTGGTCGTTACAGGATCACCCCGAATATGCCTTCAGTTATGGTGTTAAGGATCTGCATACGGGCGATGTCAAATCCCAATGGGAATCACGCGATGGCGACTCTATTAAAGGCCACTATAGCATACTCGAACCCGACGGCTCCATACGTACCGTCCACTATACGGCCGATGCGAAAAATGGTTTCAATGCCATCGTTAAGACTGTGGGCGCAAACTCACATCCCATAACCGAATCGCCACACAGCGAACAGGGCGCCAATGATGATACATCGCAATCGAAAATCAATCACTACAGCAAAGATCAGGAACATATTGTTTTAAGTTCGGACATCAAACCGATAAAGGCGCCCATAGAAGATCTGACGCACTCGCATCCCAAAATTCCGAGTTTAATCGAGTTTCGACCACATGCACGCATTAAGCAGGTACCCATGGAACTGGAACCGGGCATGCGTGACCGACTCAAGTCGGCGCGTGAGGAATACTATCAAAAACTGGCACAAAAACAGAATGAAGAGAACTCGTACAGGCCGGAACCGATTTCAGTGCCATACGAGGAAGATCAGCAGAACGACTGGAAGGCATTGGTTGTGGAGGGCGCTGCGCCCGAATATCGTCCGCAATACAGCGGCAACAGCAATAAGGTTTATCAGAACGTCGAAGAGTATTTCAAGCCAAAGCAACCCAACGACAATTACCCACGTAAACAAGCGTTGAATCAGGGTGGTCTACGCACCGACTTTATCGCTTCGCGGCCGCTTAGTCATCGAAATCCCGATCCTAGCATTAATAATGTGTACAATGTCAAAAAGCCGTTACTAACGACGCCTGGCCTCAAACACCATGGCAACTATCAGCACAAGTACACGTATTCAATTGGGGGTGGAGGTCCTGCTGGCGGCAAGAATGGCGGTTATTCGCCTCCCGTACATTCGGACTATTCCAGCTACTTTCAACGCAAACCGAAAAAACAACGCAATCCTGACGCAGCCGGTCCAGTGCTCTTTCCCGGCCTTGAAGATGAACAGAGTGCCGCATCGGCTCGCATGTATCAATCGATGGTGCGGCGCGATAAGAAACACATGATGCCGATGTATGCCAACAGCTACGGTTCAAATGCCTATCATCGCTATCGTACGATCTGAGGATATTTAAGTAGCATAGCTTCTGAAATTATGTGTGATCAGTCCAACGCGTGTAATGCATGTTGTAATATGTTCAGTGTTAAATAAATT
This sequence comes from Suillia variegata, assembly GCA_949127995.1. Classification (NCBI taxonomy): domain Eukaryota; kingdom Metazoa; phylum Arthropoda; class Insecta; order Diptera; family Heleomyzidae; genus Suillia; species Suillia variegata. Next base: position 41,281,929 of record OX421845.1, read on the forward strand.
ATTCTAGAGTTAAGCGTTTTCCTTTACAATAAAAAAAAACAACAACAACAAACAACCAAATTATTGGAGTACATTATGAAATGCTTTTAAACGGATAAAGATGCATTTGAAAGATACAAATTCGAATTTCAATGAAATGAAATTTTTTTTTTTTAAATATTTAACTCGTTTTGTTTAATCATTAAAATTTCAACTACAAATAATATCTATAAGTAAATTTAAAAATTAAATTCTAAAAACGATTTTGTAGATATTTCAATAAGCACTCGCACCCATGAAGTTCGTTTCGTATAGTAACCAACACGCTTGGCGGTGCATCAAACGCAGCCCAATCGGCAGCACTCAACCTACGCGTCTTTTTATGCGATACGGTGACAGCTTCAGCCTTGACTCTGCCAAGGACCAATGCTATCCAAAATCCATTTGATCTCCTAAACTGTGGGAAAATACAAATACAAACACTTGTCATAATGACTTGCCATTATTTTGACATTAATTTTTGTTGTCTTTCAATTATCAGTGCAGTGCATATTTTTCGCTTCAGTTTTTCGCCCGCCATTCAATGCCGACCGAGGACTTTAATCCAATTACCCTATCATACTGGCGCATAGGCGCATTATTGCATTATTGCATTGCGAGATCAACTTCTTTTTTTTTTTGTATTGCCACAAAATCTTTGCATATCTGCGCCTAATTAAGCGCTCGCAGCGTACTTTGGATATTATTTAATACAACAACAAACGAGCAAACAAAAACATAAAAAATAAGCAGAAAATACTGTTGACATTGACTCCGTTCTTTGCAAATGGAATTGAATCAATTTAAATTGTAAATTGTAATAACGAAAAAAAAACAAAAAATTCGAAAAACCAAACAAAAACAAAAACAAAAACAAAAATTTGTCATTTCGAAAAAACGAATGTTTGAGTTTGAGGTGTAAATTGCATCAAATCGTCATTTATTTACGAAAATATTGTTTTCAGCTGAATGGAAAAGCGTTTTGATGTATGTGGAGCAATTTGCTCCCACGTCGAATGTGCGAATGTGCGCGCTCTGACTTTGGCGGCATTCTAAGCCTAAAAGCAACAACAACAATAACAACAACTACAACTACAACAACTGCATGCATGGTAAGTATAAACAAGTGTCGAATGTGCTTTAGAATCGCTTGGGTAAAGCAATCATACAGCAAGGCGACTTAACGCCAAACGCATTTTAAGGTGAAACTGGCTCGCACAGTGCTGCGAAATTTGTTTATGATGTGGCACAAATGGAAAAACGCTTCTGGGATTTTAAAAGAATCTTTAGTTGTATGCGAAATATCTCAACAAAAAAATGTATAGCTTAATGGAAAATTGTGATTTTCAAATTGACGAGGAGCGATAAACTTTATAGCTTCATCATTTTAATATAAGTTATGACATGTTTGTTGCACTGTGCAGCGCTTGGACTGGCGACAACTTTTACCGCATGCGTGCACTTTTAAGCAGATCAATTCGATTCATTCTAATCCGCCTAAAGTGCAAATTTGTTGCTTTACGCCCGGTTTCATTGAACGTGAGCGATGACTAAACAATTTAAGTCAGGGCCGTCATAAGGGTGCTATGTTATGTCGTCGGCTAACTAAATTTTCTTTTTATTTTATCTGATTCAATTTTAATATACATTTTTTTTAATGTATCGAATAATGCATGAAAAAATAAAGAATAAGTACCACAAAGGATTTTTTTAGAAATAGTCTAACCAAACACTAAAGTTAAGGACTGAAGAAAGGCGCAATTTAATTTTTTTCACCTCTCCTCTAACGCTCAACGAAAGGCCCAAACTAGCGGTTAACATCCCTGTTGCGAGTATTTCTTTGAATCTAGATCCGGTTTTAATATATTTGTAAATATTGCGGTTCTTTATTGAACTCCTTTTAAGGATTTCGCAAAATTGTTGCGATAATTGAAGCTGAAGCTTTGTGACAAGACGCTGTGCAGCGCAGCGCAGCGCAGAGCAGCGCTTGTATTCGAAATGAACAAATTACACAAACTCCGACGTGCACTCACCTAATTCACTGAAATTGTTTGTTATTTGTTATTTGCGCTAGTTTTGGCATTTGTATTTTGCTGTTAATTACGTCCACAAGTAAAGGGGGAACGCGTATCCAACTACTTAAATAGTGTTCACCAATTTTTCGCAGAAGTTGCATTGGCTTGGAATTTGCCATGGCAAACATTTTATTAAAAACGCAAAAGTAATTAATGTGTATCAGCGATAATTTACGGGGCCCCCATTGATTCCATTTTGGAGCACAGTTTGCACGCATGCACGCGTGCCCGTCCCGTCGTCGTCGTCTATGCACGCTGTTCTCCAAATGCACGCCGCCGCCGCCGCTGTAGGCTGCTGCTGCTGCTGCGAGGCGATGTGTGCTGCTTATTAGCGCTTTCGATAGTTGACCACACCAGCAGCGCTAAAGGCTCAACTTAGCGTCGCTTTAATGTATTTTGACCATTGATGGATTTTTTTTCTATTTTTATTAAAAATAAAATTTTTAAGATAATAAATATTTTAATATAAATGTCAGTATTTTACAAAATATCTTCGATTAGGACGTCGTTTAGAATTGTCCATCACAATACAATTGATGTTTCATGTACTTCTTGAAAAAACTTCCCATTGAACAAGTGTCAAAACATTCTGCCAGCGCCTTTGTAAACATTTTTCTAATAACTAAACGTTTTTGCAAGTGTATGTGAAGCTTACATTGGCAAGCATCTAAAAAATGTATTACAAACTTATATTTAAGAAGCTTAAAATAAAAAATCGGTAAAAATAACATCTTCAAATGATTTAATCATAGCATGATATGTTTGCAATTAGCTTATATTCAACGTTTGCCAAATGTTTGTCTTAAGTTTGCCACATATGTTTGCATTAAATTTACAATCATAATTTGCATTCATTGGTGCAGTTTGGTTTGCTTAAAAATTCCAAAGGTTTCTGGAACAATTCGCAAGATTATTCCTAACTAACTTCTAGTACGTAAATGTGTAAGCTTGCCTTAAGTGAAAAATGAAAAATGTCCACTGAGATTAAAATTTATCATATGTACAATATATAAAAAGTTAAAATTTTTAAATTTGGGTATCAAAATTTTAATGATTTTCGGATCAATCTAAAAATTGGACGCCAAATGGTGTCGTTTTTTGTTGTGCAATTTTGTTGTTGTTGTTGTTGTTTTTATTTCTTCTGAGCAGTTTAAAAGAAAGCCATTGGCGATCGCGATCATGCATAAATTTTCTTTTACACTGCAATTAATTTTATGCAATGTTTTTAACGATCTTAACTTGTTTAATATACTCACTCGTGGATCCATTTGAATCAACTCCAGCGTTATATAACTTCGAGAAAATACATCAAATGTGTTTCCTCTATGCACTCTTGCAATACATTCATACAATACATTCGCACTAAATCCATTTCCATGAGCCTCTACTAAAGTTTGATAGATCAACAAAATTTGATTGATTGAGCAGCACACGCGGTGGAATTTCAATTAGAAGGCTTTGGTCGTTTTAGCGCACGCAGAGCCAACGGAGACGTATTGCGATACTGATTGTAGCATTTAGCCAAAGTAAAAAAATTCTAAGAGCTAGCCTAAGCCAGACCAGATATCAGATATTGCCATTAAAACTTCATGTGAATACGCCTGCACGAACTGCGCAGTCAAAGATGGAATTTTTTGGGTTTGGACAACAAACAAGAAAACAAATATTTTTCTTAGGTTTCCGTTTGCAGTGGGTGGAAATGATACGAAAAACTTTAAAAGGAGATTTTCGTGCGGGAATTATCGCACATTAGATCATTCATTCAAGCAGTCCCATTTCGACTTCGTGCGGAAATTCCAAATTGTACGAGAATTGTTTTATTGGAATCGACCATCAATAAAAATAAATTGGGAAATTTTAATTTTATCGAGTTTTCTAAAAGATTTTTTTCAAGCGATAAAATCGAGTGGGTTCTCGCTTAGACTTAATCGTGTAAGATTCAGTCGCCCGAAAATAAAAAATCTTTCCTCATTTTTATTTTAATTAATTCTACCTCGATAGTTTCATCTAAGGACGCGAAACCTAATGCGATCTATGTATATTCTTTACATCTGAAACCAGCCTTAAAGTACACATGCCCAAAGACTTTCTAAAATCGCTTCGGTACATTGATGCTTTAGCTTTAGGACGGGCAGCACTCCTGACGCCTGACGCTGTCCGCGCGCGATTGTACAATTGAAAAACGAATCGAAAGTGAAAGGCGGGACGGAGACGTACTGCGATCATTTCGATCGGTTGGGCACGCACATCGAAATGCAAATGCGTTGTCCAGTGTGACGCCGTGCGGTGCGGTGCGTTGTCGAAACGGACAACGAGACGCATTTCAGTTTATTTTTGTTTAGTTTATTTTATTTTATTTATTTGCATAGCCCCTGCCACAACGGACGGACAGACGGACGGACGGACATAGCGTCGAATCTAAATCTAAAACAGATATTTTTTTGGAGCGTTAATTGAACATAAAACATGTTTTTGAATTAACAGCAGCGCCTGATCGCAACGATCTGTCCTAGCTGCTGCTGCTGCTGCCGCCGCCGCCGCATGTCGCAATGCGCGCTGGGTCGATTCGAGCGCGTTTCGTTCGAATTCGGTGCGGTGCAGTGCGGTTCAGTGTCCTGTGCCATGTTGTTTTGCGCAGTTTGATTGAATTTTAATTTTTGCATTCGAAACCATTCGCGAGTCGTACTTGCAAATAGACAAATAAAATAAACTAAGTAAAACTAAAACTAAAACTAAACCAAGCCGAATTCAACCTACTTCTGGACTAGTTTAGTTGTCACACGCATGCGTGCGGCTGCCTGCCTGCCTGCCTGCCTGCAATAGGCGCAAGACACTGCATCTTTTATTACGTAAGTGTGCTGCTGCTGCTGCTGATGTTGCTGTTTCTGTTGCCGTGTGGACTAAGCCAGCCATCGCCGCCACACCGTCGTGCCGCCACGTTGGTGGGGTGTGGTATGTAACTCTGCATCGATCCACCGCGCACCGATCCCGCTTCAATTCGATTTATATGACGAAATATTTATTGAGTCAGTTTGGCCAAAATAAAAACAAAAGCAACAAAAAACCATGCATACATACATACATAGCTAAAACCTTTGCTTAAAAGTGCGCTTTGCATGCGATAAAATTTCATGAAATATTTCCATATCGAATCATAATTTTTCACATACGAGTATACTCGCAGTAGATACGTACTCGTGGATACTCGTATACGCGGCGGCGCTAGTGATGCAACGATTCTAATTTTTGCTATTAAAACTCAAATATACGTTATGGAAAATATTTAAAGCTCTAAATGAACAACTTTTTAGAGTTTTCTAGAGCTGAAGTTATAAATATTAAGCATACAACATGTGTGTATCTGTTTATATCAAGATTTTTGTTGTTGCTGTAATCAAATCAGACTACTTTCCGTTTCAAGTATATCAAGCAGAAACTTTGCCTGGAATTATAATTCCGACTAAATAAATCAAACCTTAAATTAAGGACATAAATTCAGGTCATTAGTAAAGAAATGAGATAAGATCAAGCGTTTGCGGTAGAAGTGTTATTGTTGTTGTTGTTGGCTTGCATCCCAACATACACTCAAGATCAGTTTTAGCTATGTCAGAATTAATGACATATATAGGAATCCGCTACGCTGTCGACTTTTTTTCGTTTCTTTAGAAAAGCATAAATTTCATGTGTCTAAAGAGTATCTCAAAGTACGAGTATCTCAAAGTACGTGTATCTCAAAGTTCAAGTATCTCAAGCAGTTTGAAAAATTTAGAATTTCTAAAAAATCATAAGCAAAAAGTTAAACATTATTATCGATATCAAATATTATCGGTATCATATGAAGGGGAACGATCTAAAAACAAATATATATAAATGTATATATGTTTTTTTTTTGAAGTAGATATCAATGACTTCAATTAATAACGTTATCTTAAATATCCTTGAAAGTCCTGAAAGTATTTTTATCATGAAATTATTTTTAAGTGTTTAGATAAAGTTTCCTTTTAGACTCAAATTTTAAGATATTTCGGTTGGTTTTTCAGTTTTAATACATTTAAGATTTATAGTATATAAAAATATATGAATTTTTTTTTGTCAATCGAAAGATATGTTGATTTATATATTAACTGTAACCCTAAATATGAATTATTGTATAAGTACAAAACTAATGCAACTATATATGTACATATGTACATACGTAAAAACAAATACGTGAATTTGTTCAATACTTTTTAAAATCAAATCATGACTGAACGGAGTGAAGTGGCGTGGAGAGTTTCCATTTTATTGATCAACTTACGCATTTTCGAAATAACGCATAGTTATATATATATATATATATATATATATATATATATATATATATATATATATATATATATATATATATATATATATATATATATATACATATGTATGTTTATATTATTTTTTTTATCTATTTTTTTTGTACACATAAATAACGTACATAGATCCATTGCAATGCAAATTCAAATTCAAATCAAATTACCGTCGATATGCCAAAAACAAGTCAAACTCAAAACAACAACAGCAACAACAGCAAATATAACGCATTATGGAACTGAGGCGCGAGCGATCTTTTGACTTGCTTAAAATGCATTTTAAGATTTTTTACCAAAAAAAAAAAACAACAACAAAAAACACACACCTCGCACCACCGTGTCGGCATATGCGCGCGCCAAAGCACAATTTAAATGGCTGCACTTACACGCACGACTGCTGCATGCAGCACCAGATTCAAAATCCAACCCACGTCGCACAGTACTTAGCTATCGCACGGTACTGATTTGTTTCTAAATACAGGAAATAATGTCAAAATTTATTAGTGTGCTAAATCCGGGAATGGGTTGTAAAAGCTTGATCCCCAGATAAGCCAATTCTCTGACGTCTCAGTCCTGTTTTACGGTAAGTTATTTTATTGACGAGCAATTTTTGTCTTTTTTGTTTGTTAATTGTTCAAGCGACTGCACCGAGCAACTACAAAGGCAATTTTTCTTAACAATCCACATCGAACTAGCTTCACGTTTCAAAAACAGAATTTCCTCTTTGCCTCTTTCCATCCTTATCCAAAAACTCGTTAGTTTATTTGTATAGTTTAAAATGTTACTTACAAAATATTAAAAAAAAAAATATTTAAAATTTTCATTGTCAAAAATAAGTTTAAATAATTTTATTTAGACTTAAAAGAAATTTTATATAAATCGAAAATATAAATTTAAAAAAATGAATCCCATATTTCAAACCTGAAATGCCTCAATTTTTTAATTTTACTTTTTGCCACATAAGAGTACTGTGGGTTGCCTCAAAATCGTACACTGTAAATTTTTCTTTAAAACGTTGAAGTGTATTCTCAATCGCGTTTTTTGTTTAAGTGCAGCGCTCATTTGCATACGGCAGCGTCAACCTCGCGCGCAAACTTCAATGAAATGTACGTGCGGCCGGGCCATATTAAGCTTAGAGGAGATCCGGGCTTGAAAAAGCTCCTACTACCAGCGGTAAGGTGTGCTTTTGTCATCATCCACTGCCGCCGCCGTCGCTGTTCGCGCATAGCATTCGGTGACGAAGGTGGGGCAAATGTGCGACACACAAGCTAGGCATTTGCACCAGCAGCTGCTCCATGCTGCAGCTAAAGCAAAAGCAAAAGCAAAACAACGAAACGTGCAAATGAAAATGAAAACGCAGCGAATGCGCACACAGGCAGCGCTCTCAAGAGACGCGTGCGTTGCAAAGCTACGCATGCGCGCGTCTACGTAAGAAAATTGCGGCGCACTGCTGCTGCTGCTGCTGCTGGTGTCGCTGCTGCTGCTACGACGACGTACAAAGTTGCAGAAAAACAACGTCGCACGCTGATCACCGAAAAAAACACAAACCCAAATTTGCAGCGTGCGCGCGCGCTCCTCTACGCTGAATGCGTAATTCTTTTTGAATCGCTGCTTTGGATCGGGTTGAGGATCGTCGTCGGTTTGGATTGGATTGGATTGAATCGATGTGGAGCGAAGTTGCGGCAGCGTTTCGCACTCGTTTGACACAACGAAGAGAATAAACTGTAGCAGCAGCAGCAGCAACAAATCGAATAGTCGACATAAGCCTATATTTCGATGTTGTTGCTATTGTTGTTGGTTTTTTGTTGCTGATTCGTTCGTTATGCTTTATATTAGATAGCAGCGCGCGACAGCGACAAATCTTGTGCGTGTTCGATGCAGTCGCGGCGGCACGCAGCAGCATCGATCTGCATTGAGACCAAAATTGACCGTATATAAACGTTTATAGGGCCTGGCTGGCCACCAGTGTCTCGCGGTGCTCTACTTCACCGGAGCTCAAATCGTCGTCTCCGTTCGTTCATTCGTTCGTTCATTCGTTTGATCGATCGTCTCGCCGCAGCCGTCACACAGATACACAGAGTATCCCAACGCCAGGATACACAAACAAGCGCGGATATTATCTAGACAAACAAAAAATCAATTTAATGGCGTTCTAAAGGATAACATCTTGTGAATACTTTGAATAAGGATTTTAATTGTGCAGTGAAATTTCAAGTGATCAATTTATGAAAAACTCAACAGTTGAAATAAATTAAATAAATGATTTTCAAGAGTGCTATAATGAAGGTGAGCCCGAGGACAAATCCAACAAATACAATTTATGAACAGTGTACAAAATATAAATTTACCCAAAACCAACCCAAATTGCAATACAAAAACAAACAAATTCTCTCTAACTTGTATCTTAAATGATTATTAAAATTTAAAGGATTCCGAATTACAAGTTCTAAAGTATCGTAATTTGTTTAGCTCAGAGGAAGTTAGTGGAACTATACAGTGTGTTTTTTTTTGTGTAAGGACTTTTACCCACACAACTACATTTTTTGTTATCCTATCTCAAGGATGCATTAAAATACAAATTTGAACTGAAGTGCTTTTCGACACAAATTTTCGATTAGAAGAAACACTCAGCGACATTAAATGCAACATACCGAGATATTAATAATAATTTAATTAAATTTGATTCAATTTGTTGCAAAATTATTATAGTTTAAAAAAAGTGTACAATAACAATACTTTTAATACACAAGTTTCCTGGTGTACTAATTTTTTGAAGAGTGTATTAACTTCATTTTCATCGGTAGCTTTAAGCCGTTGAGATTGCAAACAGGACATTTACAATTATTTCGTCCAGAAAGTTGAATCAATGACATCACACAAAATTTAAGAAATACTCTGTAAATGTATATATGTACAAGTACATATGTATGTACAAGTATATGCATTGCATTTTGATTATTTTGTGCTGTTCATTAATTTAATATTTTTGTTTAATTTTCTTCTATAAATAAATTAAATATAAGTGCAATTGTCACTTGGTTTATTTCTTTATAAAAAAAATATTAAACTGTCAAATGTTTAGAAGAAATTTTTATATAAAATTGTTATTCAGGCCGAAGATTAATTACCTACAAAAATTAAACAAATTTTATTTTTTTAAAAGAAGCGTGTCCGACCATTGTCCACTATTTTTTATTACAGTGTTAATTTTTTTAATACAAGTAGAAGAAAAATCTTTAGTAAATTAAGCCAAAATGTTTGTGAGTAGTCAAATTTATTTTTAAAAATATTGCAACGCCATTAAATTAATTAAAAGAATATAGCAACCGCTCTAAGGATTTGACTTTTGACCTTGAACACCAAAAATGACCTTGAGCAATAGCATAGTGTTACTTATATAAGGTGAGGAAAGTATCAAAACGTCCCGCTCCACCTCGATATTATTTTTCTCTTTGAAAATTAAATTTTTGTGTAGTTGCTATGGTTACTACAAGATTATTAAATAAATAAAAACAACAACTTAGTTTGTTGTAAAAAATTAAAAAAATTACATCTTCAAAATAAGGCAGAAATCGAGGTGAGTTCGCTCAATTTGCGTTCTCATTTCTACTTTTCTAACCTCACTATATTCAACTATGAGCAATAGTAGAAAAGACTCGAGTTTGTTGTTAGGACTCGTATGGATCTAAGAACATTTTGCAAAAAACTATAAAAACTAGCTTTTAAATAAAGTGAATGTTTTTATACCTATACTAACTATATTTAAAAATTAAAATTACAAACTTTTATTTTTTTCACCGTTGTCCGAATGTTTAACAAACAAAACTTTTGTACTTATACAGTTTTCTTCATCTCAGGTTCTTATTGCTCTTTTGAGTTTGTGTTGTATAGTTTCGGCGGACATAACACCGAAGGCTATTCCAGACTGTATACATGCAACGACTGCGGGATATTCTTATCCTCCGCCTGAAGTTAAGTTTTCGGTGACACCGGGAGAAACCAGCTACAGTATATCTCCTTCAGTCTCGACATATTCCGAAAATGGAAAACTTAACTATGCTGCTGTGGGATCCTCTTCATCATCATATGAATCTACTGCAGGAATTTCTGGTGTTTCTCACGGTGAGCAAGCTGTGGAAATTTCCAAATACATTGCTCCAGTCAAAACAGGCTCGTTTACACCTGCCGTAACATATGCTAAAGGTGGCGGCATTGCATATGCTGAACAATCTCCGGCCTCCAAATATGCAGCAGTTGTTCCGTCAGGAATCGAGTTTAAAAATCTGGTCTCACCCACGATATCGAAAGCAATTTTACCTTCCCCTCAAATAACGAAGGTAACAAATACTTACCTTCCGCCCCCTGTTTCTCATGTACCAACATATCAGGGCATTTCTAAATCAGAAACATATTCTTCGCCTGGATATACATATAGCCATTCCACACCAGGCATATCTAAAGTTGCTACTTATACATCTCCGGCTCATTCGTTTGGTCACGGCGCTTCTGATCTTTCTAAGCTAGCATTCACCTCACCAGCAATTACAAAAATTTCTTCGTACACGTCTCCTGGCTATGAGTATACAAAGTCGACTCCAGGTTTTACAAAGATTTCAACGTTCACTTCACCTGGTTACACATATTCACAATCCACTCCAAGTGTTTCAAAGATCGCAACATATTCTTCATCTCATCTAAATGGTCACGCTGGAGCTTATGCACCAGCAATTTCGTATGGACCTCCAACAATAGGAAAGCTGCAATCAATCTCTGCTCCTGTCAATTTTGCTGCATTTTCCTCGGATTCGCTATTCTCTAAAGCATCAGGCGGTGTATCGTCGTACTCTTATGCGCCAGCCTTGTCTAGAGCTTATCTTCCTACATCTCACGATGATTCAAGTTATTCAAAAACTTATTCCACACAATACGGCACAGTTTCTCATCAACAGTTGTCGTCTCCAAAACTTCTATCATATCATCAACCTCAAATTTCGACTCAGTTTATCTCATCGCCCACAAAAATTGGTACATATGCTGGACCTGCATCTTCACATTACATTTCCACGCCAATAAGAGTATCTGACCACCATTCTGGAGCCCTCTCTCATCAATATGTGTCGAAACCAGCACAAATTACAGCATACGCAGCTCCATCAGTTGCAAAAATATCGACTTATAATACTCCCGCTGTTGCACATTACTCAACTGGTCCAGCATTATCTAAGGTAGCTTATGCAGCGCCTGCAACAACCTCCCTTCATGCAGGCACTGATTACGCAAAGTATTCATCGGGAGGTGCAGTATCACATCAGCATGTTTCGAAACCAGTACAAGTTACAGGGTATGCAGCTCCTGCTCCTGTATTTGCCAAAGTTGCAGCCTATGCCGCGCCAGATGTCACACATTATTCTTCTGGTCCCGCATTGACAAAAGTCGCGTACTCAGCGCCAGCTGTAACTTCAATTCATTCGGGAGCTGATTACTCAAAGTATTCATCGGGAGGTGCCACATCTCATCAGTACGTCTCAAAACCAGTCCAACTAACAGGTTATGCCGCACCTGAAATTTCCAAAGTGGGGACATATGCTGCCCCCACTATTTCACAGTATTCCTCTGGTCCATCTGTAGCAAAGATAGCTACATATGTTTCACCAACAGTAACCTCTCTACATTCAGGATCTGATTACGTAAAGTATTCATCGGCTGGTGCAGTATCACATCAGCATGTTTCGAAACCAGTACAAGTTACTGGGTATGCAGCACCTGTTGTTTCCAAAGTCGCCGCCTATGCCGCTCCAGCTGTAACACATTACTCATCTGGTCACGCTTTGTCAAAAGTAGCTTACTCAGCGCCAGCTGTAACTTCAATTCATTCGGGAGCTGATTACTCAAAGTATTCTTCAGGTGGAGCCACTTCACATCAGTATGTCTCAAAGCCAGTACAACTTGCAAGCTATGCAGCTCCTGCAGTATCAAAAATAGCGACTTACGCTGAACCAGCTCTTACACAATACTCATCTGGTCCTTCAATTTCTAAGATATCTACATATGCTTCACCATCAGTAGCTTCCTTTTACTCAGGAGCCGACTCTTCAAAGTATTCCTCGACTGGTGCAGTCTCACATCAGTATGTCTCAAAACCGGCACAAGTGATTGGATATGCAACACCTGCTGTCGCTAAAGTAGCGACAGCATATGCCGCTCCAGTAACGAAGGTAGTATCGTATGATACACCAACCGTGACGACTTCTCTACATTCGGGAGCTGATTACACAAAATATTCCTCAGGAGGTGCAACGTCCACTCAGTATGTTTCAAAACCATCGCAGGTTATAGGGTATTCAGCTCCTGCAGTGACCAAAATTAGTTCTTATGCTGCGCCAGCTGTTGCACAGTACTCATCTGGTCCATCAATAACGAAGATAGCCACATATGCAGCACCAGCTGTAACTTCTCTTCATTCGGGAGGTGATTATACAAAGTATTCATCAGCAGGCGCAGTCTCACATCAATACGTATCAAAACCATCACAAGTGACAGGATATGCCCCTGCAATTGCGAAAGTAGCTACTTATGCAGCTCCAGCTGTAGCACACTACTCATCAAGTCCCGCAATATCTAAGGTAGCATATGCTGCACCAGCTGTAACTTCTGATTACTCAAAGTATTCTTCAGGAGGGGCAACCTCTCATCAATACGTATCAAAACCAGCTCAAATAACTGGATATGCAGCACCTTCAGTAACCAAAATAGCCTCATATGCTGCTCCTGCTGTTACGCAATACACATCTGGTCCTTCTATAGCAAAAATCGGTATACACGCTGCACCTGCTGTAACTTCTATTCATTCTGGAGGTGGGTATACTAAGTATTCATCAGCAGGTGCTGTCTCACATCAGTATGTATCTAAACCAGCGCAAGTTGTAGGATACGCTGCACCTGCAGTCGCCAAAGTGGCAAGTTATGCTGCACCCGCTGTTACACTATTATCACCAGATCCTGGACTAAAGCAAGTTTCATATGCCACACCTGCAGTTACTTCCATTCATTCGGGAAATGATTACACAAAGTATTCGTCTGGAGGAGCTACTTCTCATCAGTATGTCTCAAAACCAGCGCAAATAACAGGGTATGCAGCTCCCACTATTTCAAAGCAATATGTAGCTCCAGTAGTAGAGAAAGTAGCAACCTATGCTGCTCCATTGGCTAAAGTAGAATATGGCGCAGCAGCTGTAACTTCACTTCATTCGGGAGGTGATTATGCTAAATATTCATCAGCGGGAGCTGTTTCCCACCAGTATGTGTCAAAACCAGCGCAAGTTGTAGAATATGCAACTCCTGCAGTAGCCAAAGTTGCAACTTATGCTGCCCCAATTGTTACACAATATTCATCTGTCCCAGCACTGACAAAGGTAGCGTCATATGCTGCACCTGCAGTAACTTCACTCCATTCGGGAGGAGGAGAATATACAAAGTATTCTTCAGCTGGTGCGGTCTCACATCAATATGTCTCCAAACCAGCACAGATTGTAGGATACGCTGCACCTGCAGTCGCCAAAGTCGCAACTTACGCTGCCCCTGCTGTAACACAATATTCATCTGGTCCAACACTGACAAAGATAGCGTCATATACCGCACCTGCAGTAACTTCCCTTCATTCGGGAGGTGGTGGGTACACGAAGTATTCATCAGCTGGTGCCGTCTCCCATCAATACGTATCGAAACCGGCACAAGTAACAGCATATGCAGCACCTTCAGTCGGTAAATTGGCAACTTACTCTGCACCCGCTCTTACACATTACTCATCTGGTCCAGCATTAGGAAAGGTTGTCTCATATGCTGCACCTGCAGTAACCTCTCTTCATTCGGGAGGTGATTACTCAAAGTATTCATCGGCAGGCGCAGTCTCTCATCAATACGTATCGAAACCTGCGCAACTGACTGGATATGCAGCTCCTGCGGTAGCGAAAGTAGCTCCAGTTGTTGAAAAAATAGCAACTTATGCAGCACCAGCTGTAACGCACTATTCTTCTGGACCTGCATTGGCTAAGGTGGCATATACAGCACCAGCTGTTAGTTCTATACATTCTGGAGCTGATTACTCAAAGTATTCTTCAGAAGGTGCTACTTCTCATCAGTATGTTTCGAAACCAGCTCTAGTAACAGGCTATGGAACAGCTGGGCCCTCAATAGCAAAGATTGCCACGTATGCAGCACCATCACTAACCACCTCACTTCATTTGGGAGCTGACACTATTAAGTACTCTTCGGCAGGAGCTGTCTCACATCAGCACGTTTCAAAACCAACACTTTTATCAGGCTATGCCGCTCCTGCAGTCGCTAAAGTGGCAACTTATTCAGCTCCAGCTGTTACACAGTACACATCTGGACCTTCATTGACCAAGGTAGCTTATTCGTCACAACATTCCGGATCAGGTATTACAAAATATTCTTCAGCGGGTGCTGTTTCGCATCAATACGTTTCAAAACCTGCTCAACTCACTGGATATGCAGCACCTGCTGTAGCAAAGATAGCAACATATGCAGCACCTGCTGTCACGCATTACTCGTCTGGTCCAGCATTGGCTAAAATAGCAACTTATGCGGCTCCAAGCGTTTCACACTATTCATCTAGTCCCGCTTTAACTAAAATTTCATCGGATCTAGGCTCTCTTCATTCGAGTTCTGATATTACCAAATATTCATCGGGAGGAGCTATCTCACATCAGTATGTTTCAAAGCCAGCATACGCGGCGGTCCATGCAGCACCTGCACTTGCTAAAATTTCAACTTATGCTGCTCCCACGGTTGCACATTATGCAGCTGGTCCCACGTATTCTTCACCGGCATTGACGTCATTACATGCGGAAACTTCACATTTTTCAGCTGGTGGTCCCGCCTTAATTAAAGTTGCAACACATGCTGCTCCAACTACACTTCTCTCCGGTGGAGGATATGCAAAGTATTCTACAGGAGGTGCCATATCTCATCAGCATGTCTCTAATTTGGGATCATATTCGAAATTGCTGTCGCCAGTTCTTGGGAAAGCTCCAAATTATATATCACATGCCGGAATTGGAATATCTCCAGGTATATTAAAAATATTGTAATCTTATGGAACATTTTCTCTTCGAATCCTGTCTCTTATATTTCGCAGGTAAATACTCAAGCGGCTCTAGTCCTCATGGTTATTACGGAACAATTGCATTGGGACATGCCGCTGCACATTCGCCCGCTTTAACTTACCGTGGCGCATTGTCACATGCCGGTGTATTGCAAGGACACTCAAGCAACTTGGCAGGCGGTTATCCCAGTCATCTGGACGGAGCTGGTGGACCTCTATTTAGTGCACATAATTCACCGTTAAGCGGTTATAATCATGGAATCGGCGGAATCGGACCACTTGGCGCTGGCTTTTACAGATATGCTCCCGCGGTGCCCGCTTTAGTAACGCATAGTGCTCTTCCGTCGGCGTATCTTAAGTCAGCCCCAGCCACAGTGCCAGCGCTTATAAAAACCGTGCCCCAAAAGCACCTGGAATATTACGTTAGTACTTTTCTTTATGTTTTAGTTGAGTCACATTTAATTGGCTTTTAAATTGCAGAAGGATCACGCGAGATATGCATTTGAATATGGCGTAAATGATCCACATACCGGCGATATTAAGCATCAGAGAGAAGAACGCGATGGCGACGTGGTGAAGGGCGAGTATTCACTGGTGGAACCGGATGGAAATGTGCGTACTGTCAAATACTATGCCGATTGGGAGACGGGTTTCCATGCCGAAGTAATCAATAGTCGAGACGCGGGAAAGAAAATCGCTAAGCGAAACTCACACAAATCGTGAATTGGTAATGGTAAACTTATATAATGATATATAATTCTTTTGTTTTTGTAATATACTCAGGTATAAACTGATAATATTGGATCCGATCATATTTACAATTTCATTCAAATGACCTCAATCCGATGCTACAAAAAATAACAACTAATGTGAAGTTAGTCATTTAAAAATGGCGGAACGATTCAAATAAAGATTTCAGTTGATTTTTAGTATATATATATATGTTTTAAATATTATGTGTTATATTGTATATTGAAATGTTATAAATTTCGCTCTTTAAGCAGTGATGGGCGTTTGCACATTATAAGCTCGGTGGGTTCTCTACGTGTACGGATCCTATAAACCAGTTTGATCAAATTACAGCACATTTATGCTCCATTATAGTTCATCAAATTAATTATTATAACGAATACTATTTAATTTATAAAAAATGAACATTCGAACTGTCGATTTCATGAATTCGAGAAGAAATAAAGTTGATTCGGTAATCGGTTTTCTTCAATGATGTTTTTAAGTTTTACTGGCAACTTCTTTAAATACATTAAAATATGATCGGATCCAAATACATAAGATTATTGTTTTTTTTTTTTTTTTAATTTTCCAGTTACTAAAATATTATATATATATATGTATATTTATTTCTTTATTTTTCCTAAAATCACATAAAAAATCGGTTGTAGACTTGGATAAACTTTCATAGAAATAGCAGAGCAGTGTCACTTTTCACTTGGTCAAAAATAACCTTATTTCCACATGAGGTCTACATGGGTGCATTCTTCATCATCAGTGGAGGATTATATACATCGAGTCCATTATTTTAGATACAATGCAAATGTACATAGCTTCACAAACAAACAAACAAACGAAATTCTCATTTAATATATTTATCCGAATACCCATTTTTCCATCAACAAAACAACAAACACACTACATTCGTTACATTCGTTACATTCGTTTTCATGTGATAAAAGTGTCATACGCCATCGTATTTTTTTTAATGTTTATTTGTAATTTACAATGTAATAATTTTTCGGTTTCTCGCTCTCTCTCTCTTGTAAATACACTTTATTGTTTAAGCTGAGAATTGTTAAAACTGAAATAAATCTTGAAGTTTATGAGTTTTTTCTTTTATTATTTTTCCTTTTACTAACGACCGACTTTTTCTGTAATACGCAGTAAACGTTTGATAACAATTTTTGAAAAGGATTTCTGACAGACAAGCAAGTCCAGGGATCCAAGCTCCGAAATACAACTTTTTTAATTTTTTAATTTGGTGCGGAACTAATGGGTGGGTCAAATTTTTAGCGACATTATGTAAAGAAATCTTTAAAATACATAAATTATCAATAAAGAATATGATTACAGAGTTACCTTGTGGCTACTTTTGAAATAGTAAAAATTATCTGAAATTTTCACGGAATACTTTCTTAGTTGTACGAAACATGACACAACTATTTCAGATACCTGCAGTAATGGCAGCGCTCTCTTACTAAGCTTGGCACACACTGTCCAAAATACGTTGTCTAGGAAACCAAAATAATAAAAACAACAAAACCAACATGCAAATAAAAAAATATAATTTCTGAGTTTTGAATTTGTCGAGTTTCAAAGTGAATTAATAGAAGTGTATGTATTAGAACAAGTACAACAAATTGATTGAACTGTCAATTGATTGTCATTTCAGTAGTTTTTTTTTACCAACAGTGGTTCGAAAATTTTTGGTGGTATGCGGAGTAGAGCGCTTTAGAAAAACAAAATATGACAAATATAAGTTTTTATGACATTTCTATATTTTCTTTTGATTTTTTAAATATATTCTCCAAAAAAAATCGTTATTTTGAAAATGAAAAAAATAAAATGAAACCACGCGGAACTTCCGCCGAGGCTGCTGACTACATTTTTGTGTGCCAACGTACTTACATATACGAAAATCAAAACGAATGAATAATTTTTAGGTGTATTTTTTATTGTTTTTCATTTTTACTTTGTAAAAGGTAATTTCTTGTTATACAATAAAAAACATTTTTTTAATGCGTCTTTGAGGCCAAACGCTTGTCGCGCTCTTCCGAAATGCTCAATTTCACACCCTTGCCCTTTGGCAGCGAAATGTAGGGTTTGTTGCCCTTGCCAATGATGAACACGTTCGACAATCTGGTGGCGAAGACATGTCCTTGCGAGTCCTTGACATGGACAATGTCAAAAGAGCCGGGATGTCTTTCGCGGTTGACAACAGAGCCGACACGACCCAAATTTCTACCTCCGGTGATCATGCACAGATTGCCTGCAAAATGAAAATACAATTTTAGAAAATAATCAGCAAGCGAATAAATTTAATATTAAACAAAAGAAGAACTGCTGAATTAGTATTAATAAAATCAACTCACCAGAATCGAACTTGATGTAGTCAGTGACTTTGCCGCTGACGATATCAACTTGAACGGTATCGTTGGCCTTGATCAATGGATCGGGGTAACGGATGGTGCGACCGTCGTGTGTGACCAGGAATGGAACACCCTTGGCGCCCAACTGCGTCTTGCGGACCTTGCACAATTTGTACTGAAATTGAGAAATAGAAACATTTTATTATAAACTATTAACGTTTTAAAAAATAATATAAACATATTAAGTTTTTAATATCGAAGTGAACTTTTGCATTATTCTTCTTCAATATTTACTAATTAAAATCTGGTGTAATTGCACGTAAGTGTTACTGAAAGGGTCACAAGAATCAAGACCTTCAGTGACCGTCGTAACAAAAATTGCTTTTGGCTTATTTTTGAACCACAGAATATGAGAAATTCACAAAGCATGGTCTTCGATAAGCCAATTAAAACAGCGACAGATTTGAAAAACAATTATTTGTGGCGGTGGGTCTTGGGTGAAACGCAAATGAAAGTTCTCTGAAAAAAATGAATTTCCTGTTCGTTCAATTAAATAAAAATAAAATAGCTTTTAAATTAAATACTCTTTAATTCGACGCATTATTATTCACAAAGAAATAATAAAATTATAGTTTAATTTATTTATGTTTAAACTAAACGCAGTGCAGAGTACTCTTCCGTCATATGGATAAACAATCGAGTTTAGTTTAACTTTAAAATAATAATTTGTATTATTTTTCCCGACCGTTAATTTAACGACGCTATAATTTCGAATCACTTCTTAAGATAATCTTTTTTTCAAATATGTTATTAAAAGTTTGTGGTGTAATTGCACGTAAGTGTTACTGAAAGGGTCACAAGAATCAAGACCTTCAGTGACCGTCGTAACAAAAATTGCTTTTGGCTTATTTTTGAACCACAGAATGTTACGAATTTACAAAGCGTGGTCTTCGATAAGCCAATTGATTAAACAAATATTGCTCTTAAAATAGTTGGTAACTGTTTAACAATTGTTTTAACAAATACAACTTCACGTTACAATTTATCCTTTAGAAAAATTTTTGTTATTTTTGAATATACCTTTGTTTACAACCGATTTCTTTTAATGAATATTATGTTTATAAACAATTACTCCACTCTCTACTCTATGTAGTGTATATTAACAATTTATGTTTCCGACTGCAAATTTTTACGCCATTTTGTTTACGTTTGCTAAATTCTTCGTTTTTATATCTATATCTACCTGTCCAACACATTTTATACAACAAAAAACAAGGACACTAAGTTTTTGAAAATCCCTAAAACATGTTTTTGCGCTGCACTAAATTTTAGTAGAAAAATCACCTATTTTAAAAATATTCACTAAAATTTCTAACAATGCTTGTTTAGAGCACTGAAAAAAATTTCTACTAACCTTGGCCTCCTCGGCAGAGATGCGGTGAATGGTGAAACGTCCCTTGACGTCGTAAACCAAACGGAAATATTCGCCGGTCTTCTCAATGGTGATGACATCTGAAAGACGGAAATAAAAGAGGATATTAAATACATGTAAAAAAAATCTTGTCATATTAAACTCGTTACTTACCCATGAAGCCA
The DNA here is from genome assembly GCA_949127995.1 of Suillia variegata. NCBI lineage: Eukaryota > Metazoa > Arthropoda > Insecta > Diptera > Heleomyzidae > Suillia > Suillia variegata. The sequence goes on from OX421845.1 coordinate 41,302,183, forward strand.
GTGGGGTAGGTGGGATCGGTGCGCACCTTACCGTCGACCTTAATGAGACGCTGCATAACGATTTTGGTTACCTCGGCGCCGTTAAGGGCGTACTTTAGACGATTTCTCAAGAAGATCATCAGCGGCAACGACTCGCGCAGCTTGTGTGGGCCAGTCGATGGACGAGGAGCAAAGACTCCTCCCAATTTGTCCAACATCCATGCCTTAGGGGCGGCTAAACGCTTCAAATGCTTCTTAGGACCTCGCGCCTAAAATTTAATGAAAATACATTTTTTTAATAAAGGCTACTCATTGCGTCGACTCTAGTCCAGAACTCCGCCGTTGCCGTGTAAATTGCACTTCCAAGTATCGCCGCCATAAGCAAACAATAACACAAATTTTTGTTGGTCGAAGCAACAAATTGTAGCGAACCGCTTTTACACCAAAAAACCACAGAAAATATTTCCACCTTTGCATTTGCGGCACATTTCGCTTCACTTTTTTTACATTATCACAGAATTTCGAGTTAATTTACACGGCGATGGCAGCGAATTTTCACAGCGAACTTACCATCTTGTAAGATGAATAGAAAGGAAAGGAAGATGGCCGGATGTCGCGTTACTTGACAGCTACCTTTTGACATTTCTCGTATCGTTACGGTTCAAAGGAAATGTTGTTTTTCATTTTATTGACACGTGCGCCATCTGGTTGTCGCGATTCGTTTTTATGGTCTGTTTAAATTGAAGTAATATGGCCTTAAACACAATTTTGTAGCATTTCATATAGAAACAGAGGAAAAACTTAAACTAGAAAGCAAAATATAGTAATTACTTTAATTATTTCTTAGTATATGCAAAATTTTCGAATATGTTACATAGTGAAAAAAATATCATATATAACAAAATGAAAAATATGTAACTTTATTTTATCTTTAGAAATTAGTAAGTTAATTGAAATTTTGTTATTGGAATAAGATTTCTTGAATTGTGAACAGTTTCTATCAGAACTTTTGTTCGACTATTGATGGTCGATATTCAACAACATAGTCATTACAATATTGTCAAATTTCTAAGTACTTATTACTATGTTCATTCTACTCTCAGTGGTAAATGCAAAATTTTCGAAAATTATGCAATTTGCAAATTTTAACGCTGTCAGTCGTTCAAAAGAATGGCAATTATAACAAAATGAAAACTAGAATCACTTAATTCTTACTTTATAAATTAAACTACAGGTAATTTTTTTAAATTGTGGGATCTTTACCAAATTTTTACAAACGCTACACTGGCTGACTGAGTACGGCAACAATGCGTTGATCGATTGGCAAAGAAGTATTAATCGTATTTTGCATTGCAATTTTTTAAGTCGGTTAAAAAATATTTATGGTTTCGAAATTAAACAGTTTCCAGCAGTTTTTACATTTATTAATATTTGCAATAAATGTTTAGTCTTTATATTCAACTAGTTCATAGAAATCGATAAAAGACCAAGTTGAAGTATTTGTCAATATTCGAAAAAGAAGTAGTCAAATATTATTACCGCGTTCTATCCGAAGTTTTGTAAGACTATTTATAGTTACATTTAACTACATTCGATTATCAACGAAAATTCCATCTCTTTTATATTTCAGGATCGGGCAACCAATGTTTCAATAGTAAAGTTTACAATATACGTACTCAGAACTTCATGGAGATAATTTTGAAAAGCAATGAAATCATTTTCAATGATAAATATTTATTTGTTTTCTTATCCCGAAATATAGAGGACGACCCTTTCAAAACTTGCTTTCAAAATTTTGTTCACTATTTAGAGGTTTTCGACAATTCACTCCATGCAAAAATTTGGGTGTTCACTATACAAAGACAAGACTGTAACTGTGTTTGTAGGCCAAGGAGGCTGCACATTAGATCTTCCAGGCCGCAGTGCTCTAGTCCTTTAAATTAAAATAAAAAAATAAAAAACATATTTCATTTTAGATCTTTATTTGTTTTTGTTTTTCTTTTGTAATGTTTACACATATGCATTTATGTATGTACCTACTTAAAATAGAACCTTAAATCAAATCAAAGAAAGTTATACTTTAATATCAGCGGAGCGAACGAGGCGCTTCATATTCAATGTGTGCTCGAATACGAATGCCGGCGTGCCACCGCCTGCTCAGAAAATAATGAATTGGCCGACACGATCAATCGATCGAATCAATCGCAATGTTTCTCGTCGAAGGAAAACCAAAAATTCTCCGACGATGAGTTGCGATCATTGAAGATCTGTTTTAATTATTTTGTTTTTGTTTTTTTTTATATTCTTTTGTTAAACTTTGTGTTATGGTACAAATGTTGTTGTTATCATCTAAAAACCGATTCCAGCTATTTTACGGAATTATTAGCCTATTTTTGAAAAAAAAAAACAGCAAAGCAAACAAGCTAACGGTGAGCGGATCTTCGCCGATTGAAGCGATCAAAAGTCTCGTCAAAAACCAAACAAAACAATTAACTCAAGATATGTAAAAAAAACTTATAAGGGACAATTGCAAATGTTTTGAAAAGGGACTTAATGGAAATTAGTTATTTTTAAGACGACGGCGCAGGGGAGAGTGGAAAAAGGGGCGGGTGATTCCTCTACGGCACTGTAGAGTACATGTTTGTTTTTGTATGTGTGTGTGTTTGTGGTGGACAACGTTAGAAAATGTCCTGCGTTGCAATCTAATCCATTTTTTTCATAGATTTAAGTGCTCGCTCGCGCAATTGCTTCTCCAAATCTTCATTGACACCGCCGAGCAGCACTGGCCCTGTTGTCGTCACCTTGCCTGATGACGGCCGTTCGCTGGTCTCGTTATTTCCTTTGCCAGCACCGCCGACATCATCATCGTCGCTGCTCGAAGTGTTATCAGCCTTTTTGCTCTTCTTCTTGTGTTTTTTGTGTTTCTTTGTTTTCTTGCTGTGCTTCTTGTGTTTCTTATGTTTCTTATTCTTTCTGGACGCAGCGAGTTCACCATCCGAATCGGAGGAGCTCTCATCCGAATTTCGCTTGGAGGACTTTTTCTTTTCCTTTTTGCGTTTTTTCTTCGACACTTGACCGTCATCCGAATCCGAAGAATCGTCGCGACGCGATTTCTTGTTAGTTGCCTGCTGCGCAGAAACCGACGATATAGTGCGCTTACGCAAAGAGGCGGCCACCGCCACAGTTTTCGATCGATTTGATTCGGAGACCTTTTCTTTTTCCTCCGCATGTGAATCGTCGCTAGACTCTGACTTTTTACGTTCAGTACGCGATGCAGTTGCCGCTGCCGCTGGCGGAGCTGCTGTCGATTTCTTTGACAGTGGTACACTTGTCGATGTGGCTGCTGCTACATCAAAAGTTGAACCGCGAATTTTTTTCGCAGGCGCATCACTGGACTCGCGCAAATCGGAAATTGATGTTTTGCGCTTGTCAGCCACCTCGGCCGGTACTCTTTCACGTCGTTTTTCTTCGTCAAGGGGTTCTTTGCGGTTCGCCGGTTTAGCTGCTGTTTGCGTTTTTACAACTTTCTTTGCGTTATTTCTTTTCTTGTTGGATTTTTCATTGTCACTATCTTCGTCATCGTCGTCTTCCTCATCGCTCTCGCTGTCATTTTCATCGCTTGACGATTGTGATTTGCGACGTTTTTTTGACTGCTTATTGCGCGACGAAGGCTCGGATTTTTTCGAAGATGATGTCGCTGCGGTTTTTGGCTTTTCGACTTTTTCTTCTTCGTCGTCGTCGTCTTCATCTTCGCTATCATCGCTGTCGGCTGAACTGTCTTCCGATGAGCTGGAATCATCGCTTTCTTTTCTGCTGCTACTGTTTTTATTTGTATTTAACTTTCCCTTGTCCTGTGCTTTTTTATAAGCAACGGAGGAGGAGGCTGCCTTCGTTTGTGCCTTTTCGCGTTCGTGTGGCTTCAGGAATGGTGAAGGAGTTCGCGACAAACTCAAATTGAACTTGTCACCGCGCGGCTGCGTGTTGTCAGAGCGTTTCGGCACTGCTGCACTTGACGGCCCCGTCGCCACGGATTTCTTCGTCTGCTGCACATCAGAGACAGTTTCGAATTTAGATTTGCGCGGCGCATCAATCTTGTCATCTTTGCAGAGGTCAATTGTTTTCACTGCTGGTCCGCAATACTCCACCGAAGATCGTCCTGTAATAAACAAATTAAAATTGTAATTATTTTATTGTCTTTATGTAAAGCTTATATTTATATAATACAAAATTTTTTCAGATCACGTACCGCTCTCAGAACTTCTGCGAACTTTTGCAGCAGCTGGACTAGATACCCGATTGCGACGCTCTTGTGAACGACTTAAACTTCTCTCACGGCGTCCGTTATTCCGACCAGGACTAGCTCGAGCAGCAGGACTGGCGCGTGGGCCCTTCGCTAGCGTTTTAACGTTGTCATTTTCCTCCCAGTTTGAGCTTTCTGAAGAAGAACGCTGCTGATGTTGCTGTTGCATCGGCCTTTGTGACATTTTCATCGGCTGATCCCAACGATTGAAGTTTCCACCCCCACCACCGCCGCCGCGTTCACGCGATAAACCGCGCAGTGGTGATGACGGACGTCGATCGCGCGAATTGTTGCGTCGATCACGCGAACGACGCTGTTGTTGGTGCATTGGTGGTTGCGGTGAAAAACGACGTGTGGGCGAGGAGAATTTACGGAACTGATTTTGCATTGGCGGTGAACGACGTTCACGTGAAAAACGACGCTGTGGCGAAAACCGTCTATCAAAACGACCGCCGCCTCCCCCACCGCCTCCACCACCACCACGACCCCTACTCGGGCTTCTGCGCCAGTGATTCATACGACCACGATTATTTCCACCGCGTCCGCCACCGCGAAAGTGGTTCATGGGTGACCGGCGACCGCGATTAAAACTAAAACAAAAATAATAGTAATAAAAATGTCAAAATTTGTTAACTATTTACAAAGAAAAATTTCAAATATCTACCGTCTCGGCGATCGGGAGCGACGCATTGGTGAGCGTGATCGATTTCGCGGTGACTTTGAACGTCTTCGTGGGGAGCGAGAGCGCTGATTCCGCGGACTTCTGCCACGCATCGGCGACATCTGTCGTCTAAAGGGTTGATCGCGTCGTCGGCCACCATCGCTTTGGCGTCTACCGATATCCCGTTCGATAGAGCTTGTCGAGGAGTCACGATTGTTACGATAGTGTCGCTTCTTCTGAACACTGTTCTTATTTCGGCGTATTTCAAAGTCATCCTTACGGTGGTCGGGTGATGGCGACAGACTTAAATTGCGTGAAGTAGAGCGTCGGAGCTTGCGCTTGGGACCAGAGCCTCCTGACGACCGTGAAGAGGATCTTGAACGAGCTGGCGATCTGGCTTTCTTGCTGACAGATCTAAATATAAGTAATAAGTAACAAATTAAAATGTAAAAATATTAAGTATTTTTTTAAACGGAATATTTTTTATTTATTTATTTGATCTTTAAAAATATCAAAAACATTTTTGCCGTTTATTAATACTTAATCAAATAAAACTTTTATAGTTTCATTTTGCACTGATAAAAGAGGATGAGAAGATAAATCAACTTGAAGTGGTACAGCCTTTAAATAAAAATTAAATTTACCTTGAACGTGAGCGCAGCGGCGCCTTGGAAGATTTTCTCTCCCTCTTTCGCTCCACCGATGATCGTGATCCACTGCTGCGACGGCTGCGGGAGCGTGAACGACTTGTTTTACGCTTCGTTTCATTGGTATTCTCTTGTGGTTTCGGTAGTAGTGCTTTCTTCTTTGCTGCCTCTGCCTCTTCGTGTCCATTTACGGGCGGAGCTCCGGCAGATGCAACAGCTGACTGGGAATTGCGCGAGGTGGATCGTTTTTGTCGTGTTGGAGAGCCGCCAGCAGCAGAGTTGGCTCTAACAGCAGTTTCCGGTTTTGGTGTTGACTTTCTTTTATCCGGCGATCTTGATTTGGATTTTCGATCAATAGAACGACGATTTCTGGATTTTGAGGAGTCGCCTCCACCTCGTTTTTGCGGGGAAACAGAACGTGACTTACGGCGATTTGAAGACGACTGGCGATAGCGTCCTCCTCCTCCACCGCCGTCTCTGCGATCACGTGAGCGGCTGCGTCGACGCCGACCACGATCGGGTGACTGTCTGCGTCGAGGAGAACGAGATGAACGTCTTCTGTCGCTCCGATCACGCGACGAGTTACGACGGCGATGCGACGGTGAACGGCGATCTCGTGATCCAGCACGTTTAATTGAACGCTCGCGCGAACTTTTTCGTGGCGAACGATTTCGTATCTTTGCTGCAGCAGCTTCAGCGGCCGCCGAACGTGATTTTGGCGACTTGGAGCGATCTTTCGCACCCGTAGCAGCCCCACCCTCAGCAGTTGTACTCTTGTCTGCGGCGCTACTGCCAGCACCACCACCTAAATTATTTGCTTCAGCCGATGCAGATCTAGATTTAGCTGATAATTGAGACCTAACCTGTTCAATGGCGCTCAGCGTGCTTGCGGGTAATTGCTGTTCGCGTTCTCGCTGCGTCAGGGTCTCACCCGATGAACGTTCTCCTCGTGAACGCTCGCCGCCACCTCCTCCGCGACGATCACTATCCCCACGATCACGATCTCGATCGCGTGAACGCGAACGATCGTGATGACGCGATGATGATTGTTGTTCCTGTTTTAATTCCTCTTCGCGTCGCAATATCTCGTCCTTTTTCTGCTGTATAAACTCTGCCGGTATGCCGCTCTCGCTCTCTTGCGCTGACAGCAGCAACGACCAAAGTTCACCCATGAATTGGCGAGCATTTTTTCCGTTGAGAAATCCAGTCAAGTTGATTTGCATTTTTTTCGGACACGGAAACTTTTCCTCTTCCAACTGATTGTAGACAAACTCAACGACGACATCGTCCTCAATGTGCAGAATATCGGTGATTTTCTTGCTAATCCATGGACGTAGCGCATCCAACTTTACTTTGGACATGTCGACTCGCTTATTCAGACAATCCCCAAACTTCATTTGCTTCATTAGTTTTTTTTCCTTATCACTAAAGCGCGTATCCTGCTGCTGGGTAGTGCCCTGCGTAATTTGAGAAAACAAATTTTATAAAATAAATCGTTCCAAGGGGGATAAAGCAGATTATATCGGCTTTATAGTTTTTAAAATCTATTTTTATTTACTAAAAAACAAACCTTCGGGAATTATTTATAAACATTTAAATTGTACATATATAACCAAATTTACATTTATTTTTATAACAACCTATATTTTAAATTACGAAAAAGTGTTTGCCTCTTCTGTTTACCCTAATAACAATGAATCGATTGTAACCATTTCATATGAAAATAAAAATGCTTTAAAGTTAGAGCTGCCGTATTAAAGGGTATTAACGCCTCATACTATACACTTTTAGAAAAATCTTTTTTATTTCTTGGAAGAATGAAAAGAAACCGGAAATTCAGACAATATTGCGCCTATTTTAACTAAATTTCAAAACATAAATTCTGTTTACCAATGGCTTCCTTCGTGTTTGCTTTGATACCTACTATTTATTTTTTGTTTAATCATAAAAAGTTCATAGGTAATATTTATTAGCTAGGAAGACAAGACTTTTTTTCTTGATATCCATTTAAGAGTTTTATAATACTATGCGACAATTGAACATTTACTATTTCGATTAGATGTGTATGTATATAAATATAGACTTATTTGTGAAGAAACATGAAGTTAAAAATCAAAGAATTTTTTAAATAAATTATTGATACTTGAAAGTAGAGCCGCGCCATACGAATACTTAAGGGTGGGTAATTAACAGTGCGGCTTAGGTGTAAGTTTGCCATGCCCAATAAAAGCCCATTGCCCCACACTCACCGTGAACATCATTTTTCACGTCTGTCTTGCGTTATTCTTCTGGGTGCGAAATTAAAGTGTTTCGAGACGCTGACGATATTTTTTCTTCAATTCTTGTTGCAATTCACTTTTTTATCACACCGCATTCATTTTTACCGAATATGATGTAAAATTCTGTATTATTTATGAAGGCTTCGACGATTTCGCTCTTCTTTTCACTATCTCACAATTTTTCCAAACCCGGCGGCGGCGCGGCAGGCACGGCCACTCGCTGAAAGTTGATATAAGCAGAAAACTTTTGCAATTTCTACTTGCACCACTTAATAAAACCGTCGATTATGGATTAATAATAATTTTTTTATATAATTTTCACAATATTCTTCATATCTTATATGTTTTATTTAAAATTTTTTTCTCAAACTTTTTTCAGTTCGCGCAGAATTTTCATGCGGCCAAGTTGCAAAATGGAGACGCAGCAGGAATGATATTTTTGTTACATTAGCACACTTTTCCAGTATTTCTAATAGTATAGACGTAGCAGAGTCGCATTTTAAATTATTTTTTAGTTTGTCAAAACTTAACATTTTTACAGTTTCTAACAGTAAACTAATTTATTTACATTTTGAATTGTAAAAGATATTGATTTTAATTTTAATTCAAAATATATTTTTGTTATAATAACGTGAAAGCAAAAATAATGATACCGAAAAAGTTTTATGCTGCGAATTACAAAAAAAAATAAAATTTTGTGTAAAGTTATTAGACATACTCCAATTATTTATATCATTATATCATTAAAAGACTCTTAAACTAGTACACGAAAAATAACACCCAAGCATTACGTCACTCTTGACAAAATTCTAAAACCGATTGGCCGAATGCACTTCGACAAATAATCTTACCAGAGTACAAAAGTAAACATCAGCAAGTCGAAATTGCGCCAAATAAAATTGAAAATTCAAAGGAGCTACTACAGAGAACCCTTTTTATATTGAAACTAAGAGAATTTGATTTAAATGAAAGATTTGTCTCTTCCACCTATTTGATTTAAATTCAGTTTGCAACTGAATTCTTCTAGTTCAGAAGTGAACCTGGAATATAAATTCGTGTGTTTTCAAAACTACAAAGATTTCAAACTCAATAATACTAACCATCGCGCCCAGGATAGCAACATATTAAAATACGTTGTGCCACAAAAAACTTTTACAGATTAAGACATGCGCATATCGTCAATATTGCAATGACGTTACATGACGTCACAAGTGAACCTCGCTTTTTGTTTTAATATTTTTTTATCCTTTTTCATGTGTAAAAGTATATTATTTTAATAATAATAATATATGAGATAATAGCGGAGTTTTTTTTAAATCAGAAAATAGTCGATCAGCTGTTCAGAGGGTCAACTGTGACGACATACGCAGAACGTGCAACTTTTCGATGCGCTGTAAGCGACAAAACGCCAGCTAAGTAAATCAGTAAGTAAATTAAGATGTAATTTTTTTATCCATATCGTATCAATTTAAGGATTTCGACATCGATTCAGCCACAAGTTTAAAAAAGCATTTGAATGACAAAATTTAAAAACAACATCCAACTTCGTAGACATTTATAGAAATTGTTATATCTCTTTAGTTTAGTGGTTTTCAATAAATATGTATATTTACTTAAATTAGACGCAGGAAGACATTTGAAGCGATCTCCAATGAAATACATCCACGGAGGTACTTAATTGTTTCAAATAAATCTTATACATTAAAATAATTATTTCTCGTTTTTTTTGTTTGTTTTGTTTTTACATTTCAATCGTTTCACTGGTTTGAATTATCTTAAAAATTTATTTAATTTTATTATTCAATCAGTTAAGTGTTAAGTTTTAGTGCAGTTTCTATTTCTGTTTGTTGTTGATTATTTTTTTAAGCAACTGCAGTTGCGCCTGCCTGCTTGCCTGCATGCTCAAGAACGTCGCTCAGTCGCGCATTCGACAGACAATTTACCTACAACATAAATATCAGTTCTTTTGGTTCCGATCTACGATAACTATGGAATCATGTTTGGTTCTTGAGCTGCTCCCGTCGAATACTTTGGTTTGCAAACACATCCGCTCTCGACCAGCACGTAATCTTGTCCAGTCAGCGTGACCGGTCCCAGTGGTATGACGAGAAACAGGTAGGGCACATACGTTTGAGTACATTCGCCACGTACAACATCACACTCTGACGATCTAGAAAGGAGACACAATTAATTTCAATCTAAAATTTGGATTGGTATGCTACTTACTCGCAGACCTCGAAGACGACTTGCTGCAGCAAATCGGGAAACTTCTGGACAATTGTTACAGGCTGTCCAGATGTCAGACTCACGCCGTACATAGGCGCCGTTGTATTGTATCGCGTCTTGCAGAGACGTGCCGGTGTTCCCCTGCATTGACTGTCTTGAGAGTTCAACGAGCGTCCTTAAAATATAGCAACAACAAAAAATTGGTGAGTAAATATTTTAAAAATAAAAGTTTTGATTATCTCATCCTCCACATTTAAATTCCAAAAATTAAAATTCTTTGAACAAAATTGTTAAGAAGAGCATAATTTTTTTTCAAGTGCATGATTAATGAAACACATGATTACTTACTATTGACAATTACAATAAAATAATAACAACAAAGCAAACAAATTACTTGTGATATTTAACACACTTACCGTAGCGACTGCTTCCGATAGCCTCATTATTTACTTCGTCATAGGCCCTCAGTAGAGCGCTTGTCGTAACGGCTGGATCCAGTGTCGTTGGCAATTTGCTTTGGCGGCCGCGGCGTGAGTTTCCGTTCCAATTTGTAAATGTTCGCGCAACGGCAGCACTGCACCAAAAAGTAAAAATTAATTTAAAAAAATATTAAAATGTTATTGTTGCATTAGTGTACGAGTATATTTCTCTTTGACTTTGATTCTGAAGCTCAGTGGTGAAGGGCCACTTTTTCGATTGTTTACGCTCCATTTAAAAAGTATTTTTTTCCCTGCATTCGAAAATATCGAATAGAAAATGTTGAAAGTATACAAATTGATTTTAAGCTTACCTTGGATATGGCGCGTTATTTGGCCCAAAACAATCTAGAGAATCTGTAAGCGCATCGCCTGATAAGTATTTAAGACCTGCACTGCCAGAGCACTTTTGTTGTTGTTCGCTGGTATAGCTGGACCATAATGCTGCTGTGGAAATCTGAACGCTTAAGGTTAAAAAGAAAAGTGCCGTCACAATCTGAAAGTACAAAAATTAGCAAAGATTTTTGTTAAAAGATCACATCACAAAATTTCTACATGTATTGTAAATTATATCTTCAAAAGTCAGAAAGATTGTTTATGGTTTTTAACAAAAAGAAAAAACAGAAAGCGCCTAAGTTGAGCTTAAATGTGGTTTTCAAATGCCTTTTTCCTAAGAAAGGCGAGCAAATTTTTAAATTTTAAGTATGAAATTTCTTGCAGAGTCAACAAAGCGTTTAGACCTTATATTTAGAATTATATAAAATGAGACACAGTTGTCAGGGAACAGCCACTTCAGAAGCAAACTTTACAACTTGAATTAAGCTCTTACAATCGTTGACTGTTAATATTTAAATTAAATCATTCTGCTTTTATTAACAATAAGGCACTTAATAAAAATGTTTAGAAGAAAGTTTGCTTTCAAATTGACTTGATTCAATAAGAGCACAACTTTTTTAAAACTAATTAAAAACGCTTTGTTTCGATTAAATAAAAAAAGTAAAAAGGATTTCTAAAAGGGAAATGTTTGAATTGAATAAACTCGCAAATTATAAACTCGTAAACAAAACTCTTGCCTTAATCTGAGAGGTATACATAACTCTCGGCATTTCATATTTGTTAAACATACGCTGGCGCGCTCGTGTTTGTCTTTATTTACACACACTTTGTTAGTATACATTTTTGTATTAAACGAAAATGTGTTTCTGTTAAATTAAGTCAAATTAAAAAATTATTAAAATTTTGTTAATAAACACTTTTTGTATTGAGCGAATCTCTTTTGTGTTAAATTAAACTAAATTAAATTAAAGTAGTTTCACTTTAACAAAAAGATTTGTAAAATATGCACACCTAAACGCTTTTAAATTTTTTTGTTTTGTTCAGCACTTCACAGTGCTTTCTCAGCGTATTTTGAGTCAATATAATTTGACCAACTAAATTAATAAGTTTTAAGCTTTTAAATTAAAGGAAATTGACTAAACTCCTCCTTAAACGTTTGACAAATCTTGACGCAAGGATTAACCTCTTTTACGTCAAGTCTGTTGAGAACATTTAAAAAAGAAGAATTTTATTTTTGAGCTATTATTCTTGTTGTTTGCGTGAGTGTTTTCTGGCTGTTGGCAGTTGGTTGTTTGTTATGCCATACAGGTCTCCACCACTTATAACGGTACACAAAAACAACTGCAAGCAGACATTGCGAACGTCGTTACACAAGCGATCGAGTTCGGAGATAAAATTCACTGCAAAATCATTTCGCCATGAATCACAAACGAAGAAGAAGAAGAACCGCAAAGATCCGCGACAGTTAAAAAAAAGAGAAATGGATTATTTTGTCGCGACTTTTCAGTCGAAAAAAAAAATACAAACAAAATACAAACAAAAAAAAAATCTCAACTAACCTAAGAAGTTCTTATTAAGAACCCAGAGTCATACTTCACGGTAATTTTGCGTTCTTCTACATGCGCCGAAGAAGCAGAAAGCAGCACGATAAGCAGTAGATCACAGCCCCAAGCGTAGTCGTAGCGTATGTCGTCTAACATCAGCGTCCCATGACCACGGAGCCGTGATCTTGAGTGCAGACACGAGCAAAGTTATTTTTGCGAGTTTTTCATTGTACAAATGCCAAGTTGAAGTTGGCGGTAAAATAAAGACGACATTTTCAAGTGCCTCTCTTGGCCGACAATAACAACAAAAATACAGATATATATATTATATATATGTGTGTATGTATGTAAGCATACAAAAAGTACTTTTTCACATACAAACATTATCTTAGAATGATATATTTTCTTTTCAAATGATTTGTTGATTTTCGCTGGGTTAGAAACTTTAATTTATCTTTTTTTTAAAAAGATTTTTTGAAGTACCAGCTACACAAGCCAATAAGGATACAAACTTATAGAATGTTCTGTTGAAGATATTTTTGTGAAAATTCTTTATGTGCGCGGAGTTTTGTTTGACATTTTAATGTGAATCTAAAATTGACTCACTAAAGTTAGCAAAATGTCTAAGAAATAAATGAAAAAGTTTAATAAAACTAGAAAATGATGCACAGTCGAAAAGAAATTTCCTCATTATGGTCCTGCTTAAATTATTCCAAAATTGACACAAACAAAAACCAAAAAAGTAAAAATTTCGCAGTGGCTTTTGTTTCTAAGATAACAAATTTGGAATTAATTAATTCAAAAATATTTATAAACTATTAATCTATTCTAAGCATGAGAAACAAAACGAAAAACATCGCCTCGTTCCCATGTTCCCAACTCTAATTGGTGTGAAAGTAAAATTTCAAATTTGATTATTCAAGTTTGTATATAAGCCATAATCAACAAAACCAAAAAAGAAAATAGAAAAGAAATATGTAGTGGCAAAAAAAAATAAAAAATAGCCGAAACTTCTAATATGGAGAGCGAACTTTTATTACCACTACATTCACTTTCTCTGCTGATTTTCAGCATTAACATTAACTTTTTATTTGTTTGGATTTTAAAACTATTAAGGCTAAATAAAGTATGACTGAACGCAAACCGGTTTGATGGATCTTCAGATAAAGAAACAAAAAAACTAAACGACGTCTTCTCTTCGTCACGTAAACATAATTGCATGGCATTAAATTTTGAAATGTTCATTTTGAACATCGCTTACTTAATTTAATTTCAATTGTGCGCAAGAATGTAAATTGCAAGCGGCAATTTTCACTGCAAAAATGTCACGCGAAATATTGTTTGAAATCGTTAATTTGCCAACTTCGTTTTCAGCTGATAACAGTCGACGACGCAGAAGAAGAAGAAGAAGAAGACGACGAAAATTGCACGAAAAGTGCCGTTTGCCGTGCCTGCGACCCGACGCGACTGTGTGATTGTGTGAAACAAAAGACTTAAGACACAAACTTTCTTTTCACAACATCAACCAACGGCAAAATAATGTGATTTGTGCCCACTTGCCTAAGTAACTCGCCAACGCCCGCTCGCGGAAACAGAGGGGAAGCAGCTTATTAATTGTCGGAATTGTCTGTCGGCGCGCGCACTGCTTGCGATTTCGAATTTCGGTTGTGGGAAAAATGAAAGCGAAATTCTATTATTTAATTCTTTTCACATAGTAAATTAAAATTAACAACAACAAAAAATACAACAAAAAAAAGAAGAAGATACCGCAGCGCGTTCGCGTGCGCTTCATTGTCGGTCGGTTGTCGTGCAGCGCCATAACCCGGCGCTTGTACATAACTTGGAAATTCACTCTCTCTGTTGGTGGATGGATGGTCTCATTAATATTTTTTGCTTTCCGTTTTTATGACACACACACTCTTTTGTTAATAATATTTTGAAAAAAAAAAATAAAAATAACCCTGTGGTATGCCGGTATGCCACTGACTTCGGCATGTGTCATAGCTTATGATTTCATAGGAACTATGCGAGATATGAAACATAGAAAAAGATTAAAAACAAATAAAAATGTGTATAAAGACAATGACACTTGAACCTACCGGTTTTTTTTCTTTCTTCTTTTATTTGTCTGGGATTTTATCGCGGATTTCTTTAACTCATTATTACATACTTTAAAATCATTTTATTTATAATTTGTTTACACAATCTAGTTAATATCAGTCCAAGTTTTAAAAAATACATACATTGTTTAATTAACATGATACACTCTTAATTTAATATGTACATATTATCATTTTTATTTCAGCAATTTTATAATTATGGCACGGTGAAGGTGATATTTATTTATTCTGATTAAAGTGTCAAATTAAAATTTGTTTATAGTCACATGTGGCAAAATGTTTTAAATTATCATTGGGTCCTATTGGCCCAACATTTTCACTATTAAATATTGACAGAATATGTCAAAATTTTTAACTGGCAACTAAATAAAAAAAATATCGCACAGAAATAGTATTTCAAACATGTTCAGTAGTAGCGTTGAAAAATATTAACCCGTAAAATTGATAATTGACTATCAACTTTATCTGTTTTTTTTTTTACTTCATACCAAAATGTCAAATATTAATATTTTGTTGTAAGAATGTTATCGTTTATTTTAAATTCAGTTCTCGTCTCTCCTCATTTTTCAATAAATGATATTTTTAAAATTAAAATTTGGTTAAAATTTTGTTAAGGACCAGTGACGGACTATCGAGAATGATGTTCGAAGGTTTTGGACGAAAACTATTTGCGATATGTACCCCAATTCGAATTCTTGCATCGGATGCTGTAAGGATTAGCACTGTGTGTGCACTTATTTGTTTATTTTATTTTATTTTTTGTAATGTAAAGTGGACTTAACCTTTGCAATGCTTTAGGATTACCAGTTGTATTTCAGTGCAAAACACATCAATCATCGTAAGCGTGATTATTATTGATGATGATGATGATGACTATTATTGTTATTATCATTTTTTTTATGATGACTTTTCAGTTAGTTTTGCAGTTTTTCGCATATTTTTCACCAAATCTTAATTACGCTTTATTTGAAACTGGCTTACATAATAGATTCCATTAAGCAGTTGGTATACAATGTGCTCATTCAATTCTCAGCGTCATCAGCATCATCATAATTATCAGCTTTGAACTGACATGACGACAATAACGACGACGCCAATTAACGCTTTCTTCTCTCTTATAAGCAGCTTCTTTTGTGATCAATCCCATGTGGCCAGAATGTGCTACTAGAGGCGGACAGCAAAGACACTTGCCTCGTTCTATAGAAACTAAACTAACTGCCGTTAGATCGAGGTTAATGACCCATTTATTGACGATCGACGTGTAGTAAAAAAAATTAAATTGGATTAATAATCGAAATTAAATCCTCACAGACGGTGGCGTTGGAAGCGTTTGAACGAAATCAATGGGTGAAAATGCGCACTAACAACACACAACACGAAAGGGTGTTTCTTAAATTTTTACTTGCAGAGTTTAATTAATTAATTAAATAACTAACTGCCTAATTAACTAAACAAATTTTTGACAATTTTTTTACAAAGTTTTTTTTTTTGTAAGACAAGACGAAACATGACAAGCTCAATTGTACCTGCTACTTTACAATGTAATCCCGAAACACTCTAATAGGTATACGAGCACAAACACACACACTCACACACACTCATATTACTACCATAGTCAAAGTTAATCGCATCAAAACCAGGTGATAGTAAAAATTAGAAAAAAGAGTTGGATCGCAAGTGTGGACGGGATAGTAGATGACAATGACACGACTACGAATGACAACTTGAAAGCATCATCGTCAATTGACAATGACAACAACAATAACAACAACTTTTATAGCAAACAACACTTGTGTGTATGATCGACAATGGCTGACAAAGTGAAGATTTATGTGCGTCTGAGGCACAATAAAAATTTCAAACCATTCAGAAGTGTAACAACTCGACAGGTTAGAGGCAACTTTTCCACCTGAACGCCAGCGGTAGCGTTACTAACTTATTGCAAATGCTACTCCATGTGCAAAATATTAAATGCCTCCTATGCACAGTTACACGCTCATGCTTAAAACTTGAACGCTTGCAGTTAATTTTTATTCAAGTCAGGAATTCGGAAAAATGTATTCATTGGTCAACAATTAAACAAGCTCTTTTTTTTATATTCTTCGGAAGATTTTTTGTGTACCAAAATGAATAAAGCACATTAGACTGGGTTCCTTATTGATAGGTTTACTTCTAATTGTTTATTATATGGTTGGTAAATTGTTCGACTTATTTCTTTTTCAATTTTTATTCAATTCAAATTGTGGTCAAGAATGCTTAGAAATGAAATGCGATTTAAAATTAGGTTTTAGTGAAGCAGTTACTTTGTAAGCCAAGATAATAGATTCCGCGGTTTAAACACAACAAAATTAATCTTTGTCTTAAACTCCGTACAAGTATAATTATCTTCCAAATATCTATCGTGACAACCTAAAGCTACCTAATTTCAGTTTATCTTTATCTTTCTCTTTAGCTTTTTTGTTTTGCAGTTACTTGAATATGCTTAGCACGTTTTGTTTTACAGCGCGCACTTGGCCAAAGAGAACAGTTAGCTATTTCGTGTAGTCATCTGCGCAAGTGAACGACTCCCGCACTTGCTGCAACTTTCGTTGCTTTGGTATGCTGTGAGGCTATCCTCCTAATGGCTATTGCCGATCACAGGCAACAAACAAACCTCCACAACATATTCTGGAGAAACTTTATGCTACAGCTACAGCATGGGGCCAGTTTACAAGCGGCTCTGACCAAATTTGAATTTGTAATTGAATTTCAAGTTGAAAATACTAGCGCAGCTAAGCGCAACTTTTGAGGCGCCAGAAGCGTTCGACACTTTTACTCGTTCTCTTTTTCGTTTTTTGGTGCTGTTGTTTTTGTTTTTTGGGCTTCAGTTAAGATTCGACACAGTAAACTGTACTGAACGGAAAGTATCTTGAATGTGTCTTGAACGCCTCTCGTAGGCGTGAGAATTCTCATTAACGGGTTATCGTAGCGCGCTCGTGTTACCTCAGGTGGGAATTTCACTTTATGATCGCGATGGATAGTGTTGAAATAGCGTTCATTCGTTCGTTCGTTCATTCGTTCGTTCGGTCGGTCGTTCGTTTGTTCTTCGTTCAGTTTTGCTGGTTATGATCAAAAGGAAAGTTTAAACAAAATAAAATAATTGCTACAGCATTAAGCTAGTAATTACTGTCACTTGACGTTGCCGAATTCAATTTTATAATATAATATATACAATTTTTTTTCTCTCCGTTTTTTCCATAAATTTTTTCCAGTGGAGCACTACACTCGAGGTACAAAAGAAAAGCACCGACACCTTTTTGACCTAGAATACTTTCTTTCTTTCTTTCTTTTTTCGTCGTTTTTGTTTTGTGTCGCCGAATTTGAATTTTTCATGGATTGGTCTCACCATGTTTAAGAAACAATTTCTACCCACCGACGATCAAAGTATGAATATGCTTAGCCTACTTTTGTCTCTCTGATTACCATATTCATATTGAATCATCGACGCAAATATTGTATGTATTTACCAGCACAAGTATGCGCGCATGCGCTCGTGTGTGTGTATTGGTTTACAGTCTCGGTCTCGGTCTCGATGGATTGATCGACCAAACGAACGATCCGTTGATTCAACGATTGTGGTATTCCACACATCCATCCACCTATCCAACGGCCATAAATACTCTCTGTTCATTGAGCACATTCTTCAAACAGACAAAGAACAACGCAAAATGAAAATGTAAGAAAGCGCGGTGCGCTGCTTTGCGCTCATTTTTGAACGGCACGGCACGCATGATCGCCATATTGAATGGCGTCGTCGATCGTCGATATGTCAATATGAGACTGAGATGGCCAACTGCTGCTGTTTGGTGCTGGATATTGTGTTTTTGGTTGTGTTATGGGCCCGCGGGAATAAAGTAGGTCTCTAGTTTATTGGTGTTTTTTAAATGGTTGTATTACTTGGAGTCTTACTGTATTTGCGATAGTTACAAATTCCTTTTACGAATCAAAACGATTTTGTTATTAGTTTGTCTGGTACATAAACCCAATCAAGAGACGACAAAACTTTTGTACAATTATTAAAAATATGGACTCTTAAAATATCAAAATAATAAAAGTTTCGTCCATTGTTTGTGGTCTTCGTTTCTTATTTGTAGCAAAGTGGTTTCGAAGTATCCATTCTCTCATGGCTCCTAGGTAATTGCATTTAGACAGTTAATCAGCTTAAGAATAAACAACGCAAAACAAACAAAAAAAACGTATTTTATCGTAGATTTTCATTATAACAACTTTTCAGTTCAACTAACAATTTATTAGTTGGAGACTTTTCTTTATTTATAATAACAGTATTAGCCAAAGAATTGACTAACCAATATTTTTAAACGATTATTGAACTTATCACTAACCGATTGTTATAGTTTTTCAGTTGAGGTTCTCTCTACAGAAAAGCGCTAACATATCTGACGGAACCTAAAAGTATCTGCATTGTGCTTTTATGCACACACAAGCAAATGCGTTCGGGGCACCAGGCATTGTCGAAACAAAATGAACGTGAACTTGCCAACCACATTTTACGATAAGCAACCGAGGAGACTGGTTTTCGAAGGAATTCTGCAGCAGCCAGCACAGACGAAAACGCTTCTTCTTCGCCATGCCACTTTTCGATGCGACTCATACAAGACGAGAACGAGGCGAACACACACGACAGCGGCGTACCAAATTGGAGGGTAAGTAATTTGATTTAAAAAGAGTAACAACCACGATAGGAAAAATTTCTCAGTTATGCATATTCTGCGTTCTTTCACTTGTGTAATATTTTTATATTTGCTGGCTATAAGATTATTGTTGCGGCCGAAAATTCCACTAACAAGAAGCAAATTCTCTCTGAGATAAAAACATTCAATCTTGTGGATGTGCTAACTGTATTAGTATAAAAAAATGCCCCTGTAAGTGCGCCACTGTCACGCAAACACTCACTCGCATGTATTTTCGTTTAAAGCATTTTTTTAATGGGGTCACTTACTTTGGCTGAACTCCAATTCCTAAAGCACCGGTATTCCATTGTGGTCGATCGCTGCTGCTGCTGTTCGCTGTCTTCTTCTGGATGGATGCTTCTATTCTTCAACACAAGACAAGACACAACTACGATGTGGCTTGACTTTAAACTTATAAAAATTTTTTTCTACACTTTTTAGTTAATTTTTAGAAGGATGAATCTCAATTTTAGTATTTCGTTTAAAGTTTGGTTCTTTTTTTTACATTATACGCGATTCGATGCGATATTATTAAATCCGTTTGCACGACCTGGCTAATTGAGGGGTTTCTATTTCTTTTGTTCCTTGTATTGGTATATGAAGCGCGTTCGATCGAGTGGATACGATTTGTGGCCAGCGATCGAATGTGTAGAAGCGGCGCGTATCGGATTGTGCACGACGAAACGGAACAGTACCAGCGATTTGGCAGCGTATGACGTTGTGGAGAGTCAGTCTTCGGGCACAGACAGAAGAAAGCGAAAAACAAAAACAAAAATGAAAGAAAAAACGACGAAAAAAAAGAAACAAGAAACAATAATGCGAGAAAAATCTTCACAAAACGAACCGAACAAGTCAACAGCTCACCTTGGACTGACGATCCAGGTATCGCTTACCAATTTCTTAAGCACTTGGCTCCGATTTAATGTTGGTTCTTGTCGTTTTCCACCGTTTTGATTTGTTGCGTTGCCTCGTCGTCGCTGTCGTCGTCATTTTCGACGCCGTTGTTATTGTTTCTTTTCTTTAGCTTCTTTCACTGCATCCATCTATCCATACGTATGTACGTACGTTCGAACCTATATGTATGTATATCCATCCAGTATGTGCGCGCTTAGTTGGTTTTGATTTGGTACAAACGCTACAGGCTCTTATTCTGCTTACTGAATATGGTAGATGGGAAAAGGCCAAAAACTTATTCGGTTAGCACACACTGTGAAAAACTTCACCAAGTAGAGTATCATCGACATTCTTCACTACTGACTGCGTCAATGATCTGATGATTTTGTTGTTTTCTCGTATAGGTATGCAAATTATAAGCACCGTAGCACTTACATATCCATCGCCTAAGTACACAAGATATTTTTATTTATATTAAGTCAATTCGCCACTCTTGAAGACCATTCCAAAAAAAATAAAAATAAAAGGAAGAAAGCTTTTAAAGTATGTAAATTTTTAGCGGTTCTTACGTGTTCTAAGTTGATTCTGACAATTAGCACCTATCGCTTGCAGGCATTGACAGAGTGTTCCAATAAGCAGAAATGTGTCAACATTAGGGCAACTTAAAATAAACCAATCGCTCTTAATGAGTTATGAGTAAACGTTTTATTTAATATTCATTTGGAGGTGTATTAATAGCACACGTGCTTCAGAAGTGGCTCAACTAAAGAATTTGCATTTTCGAGTTAACTCACTGTCATACACTGTAGATAAAAATCAATTTCATCAATAAGCAAATAAGCAAAAGTCGGTTTTAATTTAAATTGCTGATAAAAAAGAGTAATTACTATAGGCGAAATTTCGTATCGCTGTTAGTAAATGCTAAACTGACATGTGTTGAGTTATGCCACTTTTGAAGTAAGTGTGCGATTTTATTTTGTAAATATTTATTTAATACCTCAAATTTTGAATTTACATTTATGAGCATATTTTAGTTCTTATTTTGGTGTATATTTTTAATATGCATCTAAGGCATATTTTAGAGCATATTTTGTAGAATGTATTTTATGCATTTAAAACTGTTAGCGGTAATTTATTTAATCGATAATAGAGAAGTAAAACAAAAAGTCACTAAATAAATAATTTTTTTGCTATTCTGTTAATTATTCAGCAAACTGAAAATTTGCTAAATCGGAGATAGGAATTTATTTTCTCATAAATATCTAAGAAGAAGTTGAGTATTTTCGTGGCAACAATTTCTGTTTGTTAAAAAGGACTTTGTTGATCCTTCTGACGTCTATGCAAAAATCATTATCTCGTTATTTTAATACTCTTCGATTACTTTATTTCTTTAAAAAAAGCTGTTGCCAAATAATACATATACTTATACATGCCTACCATACAAACATACGAGTCCTACACAGGCACTATCTGCCAATTGTGATTTCACACATTTTTGTGTTTTGTGTTTTTTTTTTTTTGATGGCACGCATCCAATGCAAAATTAAAAAATTTCACTTGATGCCGGAGTACGAAGTTTGTCGAACGAATTCAACAATGAAAACGCGCCACCAACTCCGTTTGTACTTAATTGCGATGAAACGGAAAGCGTTACTTATTTGGAAAATAAATACAATGTCTGACTGAGTACTTAAATAGATGGACACACACAAATTTGTTCATTTTGGCCATTTGGGCATGTTCCTAATTGATTTGATTGTCGTCGAATGCGAATTCGACAGCGGCAGCGGCAGCGACGTCGATGTTGACGTCGACGTTGAGTAAAAGCAAATAAAGCATAGCTTAATTTCTAAAGTAGTTATTAAAAACATTTTGATTTGATTTTGGGATGCGATCATTTAACGGCAAATGTTTTCGAAAGCAATTAATGGAATTACATAACTGCGAACGAGCGAGCGAACAAACAAAAAAAAAAAACGCACACAAAAGAAAAGCGCATTTTGAATGTGTGTTTAAAATTTAATTTGTCCAATTCCAATTCGGGAAAGTTTTTGACGTTAGTTCGTTCATTCGTTCGATGCCATTAGCTGCCGTTCGTCCGTTAACAATGCGGCGGCTACATCAAGTGTATTTCTATTTCGGCGTTAAGGCTTTATTTGTAGTGGTGGTGGTGGTCAGTCAACAAAATGAATTATATTAAATCATGCGCAAAGCGTTGCACCGAATAATGCGTGGCAATAATATAAACCAATAAAACACGTTAATACTTTCGATGGCATCAGCGCACGTTGGTAGTTTGTTTGGTACGACGTTTTCTTTTATGTCGCTTGTAGTTATTTTAGGCGCAATTTTGCAGTAAAGGGTTTATCAATCAAAATTTAATAATACTGACTTTTGATTTTAAATAAAGATGAAAAACGTTTTTGAATGGTAAACCGCATTTTTAATTTTGTATAAATTTATCAAAATTTGTTAATTAAATTTGATTTAGAATTAATTTATAGAATTTTGTTAACGTAGCCAGCCATACATAAAATACAATTCTTTATTTGCGCAATTTATTATATTTCATCTGAATCAAATGTCTTAACGTGAAAAAAAACGTTAAATATATTAAAAAATGACATGAAGAGAGTGGCAGTGGATGTCGCTGATGATGTTTCACAATTACTTCTTTAAACCAAATTTTGGTTTTAGTGGTTACTTAACATTATTTTTCAATAAAATTACATTTATATTTACATTTATACTTACTTTTTCGTAGCATGGACCGTATTCAGATTTTGTGCAGGGAAATATTTATAAAAGTTTCATAAACCTTTAAAAAAAATGTTGTCTTTTCTTTTTGCACTGTTTCCAAAATTTTTTAGACTTATTTTTTGTGATTTTCAAGTATTTTACCTTTTTCACGACTTCAATTAGTTTTCATTGACGCTCTAAAATCAGGGCAACCTTTTATTATTTCTATTCTCTTTAAGCGTCTTTTTGTTTCAAAACAACTTAAATAAGTTTTTGCTTCATTGCAATCCTAACTACAATCAACACTTGACCAAAACGTTAGTTAACATAATTTCGGTTTGTTGAAATTTGTTTTGGACACCCATATTTATTGGCAAGCGTAAGAGGTACACAAACGCGCAGACGACGCCGTTGGACGACGAAAGGCCAATTACCGCGAAAAGTACTCCATTATAATAAATAGTAGACGACTGACTATATCAAAAACAACAACAACAAAGATATTAAATGTCGACTAGTCCACGCACAAGTATCGCACACAAGAAGACATTAACATTGACGGACAGACAGACAAATAGACGGACAAAAAGTGGCATCGTTTAGCGAAAGTAACTAAACGAGTTAGTTTCATTGTGTTTGATTGTTGTAGCTGGCGTAATAGTTGCCAAAAAAAATTGTTTAAAATTTAATGAGAAATTTACAACCAAACCCCCCGCGAAAAACGAAATTGTTCAGAAGTCATCAATGAGCTGAAACAAGAAAGAAGCTTCTGTTTGGACAGGCGAAAGTGCAGCTCGCGTCATGGTAATTTAAAAATGTTGGCGCCAGTTCGTACATAAGTTCTGTATAGCATTTAGAGATTTTACAACTATTCACTGGTTAAATCTATTAGTAAATAACATTAATCATAATATTTATTTACTATTTTCAATTTAACTGCTTAAAAAAATTAAAAAAAAAAACAAAAATGTTTTTATAAAATAGTTTATTTGACTAATTCTATTAACTCATAAAATATGCGTATTACTGTGTAAATATGTATATTTAGACAATTCCTACTTTAGTAGTTACATAGTAATTTAAGGGCAAACAAAAAATGTTTCACATTTATTTATAAAATGTACTGCGGTGGATGCGACTTAGTAAATACGCCTGCCACGGCTCGAGCTTTTCGAAAACAAGGCATTAAAAAATTATTACAAAAAAAAACTACGAAAAAAAAACTATTAGGTCCATTGGTTTACTAAGCGCTAAACCAAAATCGTAATTAAGTTTTAACTCTGTTCTGTATGGATTATTTAAATATACTGCGTTTGGGATTGAAGCAAAT
Organism: Suillia variegata; assembly: GCA_949127995.1. Classification (NCBI taxonomy): domain Eukaryota; kingdom Metazoa; phylum Arthropoda; class Insecta; order Diptera; family Heleomyzidae; genus Suillia; species Suillia variegata. The sequence continues at coordinate 41,326,444 of OX421845.1, forward strand.
ATCGTCTGTTTCTGTGTGTATTTTTAGGTGTGTGTGTGTGTAGTCAGTAAATCTTAAACGCTAATATTATTTTTACTCAAACTTAATTGAGTTGACACCCATGTCAATCTGTCCGCCGCGATAGCTTCCACGCTTCTTCTTTGTTTTTTCGTGTTTAAACGATTTTCCGCGCGTATATTTTAAATCCTTGTTGGCACGATCGCCCCAAGAGCCGGCGGCATTTCTCTGGAAGCATTATTAAATTTGATTTTTTTTATTTAAATAAACTGTAAACTAATAAAACTAGGACAAACAAAAAATGAGTCATTAAATGTTCACAAAGTTGTTGTTGTTTGTGAGTGGGTGTCTGCGATTGTGTTTGTGTGGTAAAATGCTTATATTTAAAATTTTATGTCTAATCGTCGAATGTGATTTTCTTATTTGAACCTCCCGCCGAATCGAAAGATTTGTTAAACGATTTATTCGCTCCACCGAATCCGCCACGACCGCCGCCGCGTCCACGATCACCGCCAGCACCACGACCGCGTCCACGGTCACCGAAGCCACCGCGTCCACCACGTCCGCGGTCACCGAAACCACCGCGTCCGCCACGATCACCGCCGCCGAAACCTCCACGACCGCGACCACCGCGATCGCCACCACCGAAACCTCCACGGCCACGACCGCCGCGATCACCACCACCACGGCCGCCGCCGCCACGTCCGCCAAATGATTTTCTGTCACCATTTTCAAAGCCGCCGAATGATTTGCGATCGCCAAACTTTCCAAATTTCTTGAAACCGACTTCGTTGTCGTTACCTTCACCGCCTTCATTGCCGGTGTTCTGTATATGACCACATTCAAAAAATCGAAGCGTTGTCCAAAGACACACAATATCAACCACATGAAAAGAGGGGAAACACAAATTAGCATAACATTCAAATATAAATTTATCTCCAGTCAAGAATATTTTTAATATTTTAATACGAAAACAAAGCAAATCGAAACGAAGAAAAGTGCCTCAAACGAAATCGATCACGAAAATGTTATGACGCGAAATGAAGTGATTTTTTTTTTGTTTGGTGCTAATTTGTGCATCCCAAATTTCAGTTTAAATTTGTTGTTGTACTGTCGCTCACAATTACAATCGAACACCCAAACTTTGTGAACATTTTTTGGATATTCTTTTTTTGCGATTTCTGATTTTGGTTTGAGGCACTTACCTTGGCTTCAAATGACATGTCTTTGACACGCTCGTCGATGGTAACTTCCTCGTCGCGCACACGTCTGAAGGGCGCATTTTTCTGTTTGCCTTGCTCAAAGGACGAATTATTTTGGCTACGATTAAATTTACCATTATTTCTATTCTCGGGCGTTGAAGCGAACCCATTTTTCTATATATACAAAAAAAAAATTAATTTGACGTAAAATAAGAAATTGTGGCACATGAAATTATTTTGCAAACAAAAAAAAATATTGGAATGTGTTAAAAAATTGCCTAAAAAAATTTTTAAATTTATCAGAAATACTTTTTTTATATTAATTCATAATTAACTGTTTAAGAAAAATAGTTTTGTATATTAACCAGCGTATTTGGCATTGTATCAATTGTCACAAAAGTATCGATTCACACTACAAATTGTTACTACGCTATATTTGACCTGTCATTTTAATTAAATTTTAATGATATTTTGTTTTGTAGGTCTTTGGACAAATTTTTCAAAAAGAATACTCTCAACTATGATCATTTTTGAATACTTAAAAGATACAAATTAGGAAATACCGTATACAAAACTAAGATTTTACAGAAGAGATGACTTCAGGCAAACTATTTGAATCAGTTTTCATATTTCAAATAAACTTAAAACAAAGGAATTTCAAGTTTTTTAGGTTTGCGAAAAATTTCTATAAAAGTGTTCGAGTATTTTAAATTTGGATATGAATTTAAAATAATTAAATGATTTTTGTGCTATTCAAAATAAAAAGCTACAACCCCTATCGTTACGGAGATTATTTTATGTTCGAATCAGTTATTCCGTTTTAGTTTATCACAAAAAATTGTGTTACTTCAATCAGTGGCTTCAACAAGTTTAACTGAGCTTTAGCGTGTTTAAAAATGATTTGCTTTGTTCTTGAAATATTTGGAATATATTCGAATACTGACCTTGTCTTCGCCGCTCTTGACGAAATTGCTGTATTTTTTAGCAGGCTGGTCCGTGGCTAGGGACTCGCTGAACTTTCGCTTTTGTCCTGGCTTAGGAGTGGCCGCAGGTGCTGCTGCTGGTTTTTCTTCTTCCTCATCATCGTCATCATCATCGGAGCTGGAATCTTTTTTAGCAACGGCTGCTTTCTTGGCCGGTGTTGCTTTGGGCTTTTCCTCTTCATCATCGTCGTCAGAGCTGTCATCATCAGATTCAGCTGCTGGTTTCTTAGCTACCACAGCGACTTTCTTTGCTGGCGGTTGAGCTTCATCTTCTGAGGAAGAATCATCAGATGAGCTGGCAGCAGCAGTAGCGGCAGGAGCTGATTTCTTAACAGCAGGCTTTACAGCGGGTGTCTCTTCTTCACTGGAACTGTCGTCACTGCTAGCGGCAGCTTTTTTAGCGACAACGGGTGCTTTTGCTACTGGCTTGGGTGCAACCTCTTCTTCATCGGAGCTATCTTCCTCGCTGGAAGATTCGGTTTTCTTAACGGCAGCTGCGACGGGTTTTTTGGTCACAGGTGTCTCTTCATCGCTTGAGCTTTCTTCGCTGCTTGAGGCGGCTTTTTTAGCCACGGGTGCCTTTGCTGCTGGTTTTGCTGGTGCCTTGACCGTATTTTCCTCTTCATCGGAGCTATCATCTTCGCTTGATTCTTGTTTTTTAACAACTTGAGTGGCTTTTTTAGCTGGTGTTGCCTTCACAGCAGGTGTCTCGTCCTCGCTGGAGCTCTCTTCGCTGCTAGATTCCTTTTTGGCAGGTGTTGGTTTGGTAACTGCCTTTGCTGGAGCTGGTTTTTCGTCTTCCGAACTGTCTTCGCTAGAGGAATCTTGTTTTTTTGCAGCAGCTACTGGTGCTTTTTTGGCAGCTACGACTGGTTTCTTAGCGACTTCTTCATCGCTGCTGTCCTCTTCAGAATCGGAGGATTCGGCCTTTTTGGCAGCCACTGCAGGAGCTGCTTTCTTGGCCGGCTTCTGTTCCTCCTCATCACTGTCATCAGATGAGTCATCTGAAGATTCCTGTTTTTTGGCAACGGGTTTAGCAGGCACTACTGCCTTCGCTGCAGGTTTCTTGGTCTCTTCTTCGTCATCACTACTGTCGCTATCATCAGACGAAGCTTTTTTGGTGGCAACGGCGGCCTTGACCGGTGTGACGGGTTTTTTCTTTGCATCCTCGTTATCGCTATCCTCATCGCTACTTTCATCGCTAGACTCCTTTTTGGCGGCAGCTTTACCATTGCTTAGCACAGCCGCTACCGGTTTCTTCTCTTCCTCCTCATCATCGCTGTCTTCTTCACTTGAGCTGTTACTAGCCTTCTTGACGGCCGGAATATCTTTTTTCACATTTTTTTTATAGAAAGCAAATACTTCCTCTAATTTTGGCGAACCCTTGCCCAGCAGACCCTGAAAGAAAAAACAAGATTTATAAAATTTCACGAAAACGAGAAATCCACATGGTGGCTCCAGATCTAGAAGCCAATGTGGAACCTTGCACAAGAAATTTTTGTTTGCTACACTTACCGCTTTTGCTTGTTGCTGGAACACTTTGCTAAGACTCTTGTTCTGCTTTTGCAGATAGTCCAGTACGAGAGCATCGATTATATCTTTGTTTTCGGCCATTTTCGCTTCTTTCTGCGTATTAATATAGAGTTTTAAATTCGATTATGATTGCGGAACATGAAAGAAACACGTGCTGTAGAAATGCCGCAATGAAAAAAAGTGTATCGAAAGAAGTGTTGCATTCAGCTTTTATAAAAATGTGCTTGCTGCCTTCGGGTGGCCATTGACAAAAATTTCGGCAGAGTTGCCAGTTGAGACAGAATTTTGTTTTAATTTTGTTACAAATTCGAACCGGCGCGTTTTCGTTGCGGCGAATCAAAAACTAACATACCGCGAACAAAAAAGATTTAGTTTATTTTCACAGAAAGCTGCGGAAAAACGAATAGATCTGGCAATTTATTCAGCTTGGTATCTTACAATCGTTTTTTTTTTGTTTGTTTTGTTGTTTTTTGTTTTCTTTGAATCTTTTTTGACTAGTTTTCTTTTAATTTTAATGTTGATACCAACTATGTTTTCGTTTTCGCTTGTCTTGCGTTTTATTTTTTAGATATTTCTTCGATACCTTTTAGATACCTTTTCGATATCGATCATAAATAAATTTGTGTTTAACAATATAATAAGTACTTTCTTAACTTTACATCTTTGTTTTTAATATCCTTACTAATATTATAAAGGAAGGTGTATTTATTTATTTATTTATTTATTTTCGTTTGTACCGTTTTCACGCTTAAACGGCTGAACCGATTTACTTCAAAATTGGAACATATATCGAGATGGGTCTGGAAGGAATGATAGGCTATATTAAATCTGCCACGCCCACATATTACGCCCACAAGTAGTCAAATTAAGTCAACAAATACGATTATTTCACTAATAAAATTCCAAAAAATCTCAAATTTGGAATTTGAGTTGGTATAGTCACTGTCGACAACTCCACGAAAAGTAGGAGTGGTTAGATGAATTTAACGCCCACTACCGTAACTTCGTAACGCGATGGTCTACAATGATAAAATTTGGTACGTAGGTGTATGGTGACGAAATCTACCATTTTACAAAAAGTGGGCGTGGTCGGGTCAATTGAACGCTCACCGTTGCAGCTCAGAAAAGTGATACCATCTCAGCAAAACTGGGGTCAATTTAACACCCACCGCCATAGCTCAGGAACGTGATGTACTACTATGAAGAAATTTGGTTCTTAGTAACTAAATCTGACCGGAAAGTGCTATTACAATTTTAATAACAAGTAAATTTGAAATGTTGCCACCTTGTTTAGCTGCCCCAGCAAGCCTGTTATATCTCAGCCGCGGCAATAAGGCGTTTAAAATGGTCGGCGGTGGCAGTTAAAAAAATTTTAAAGCTGATTTATATATATTCGAGGAAATAAAGGTTTTACCACTTATAATTTGCAGCGGATAATTTTTTGGAGACCGATTAACCGATGCTGATAACTTTATCAGCAATGCTTCCTTTTTTCATTGGAATTAGTAGAAAAGTAATAGATTAAAGAAATTATCAATATTGTTTATTACACATCGCTAATATAAAATTCAATTGATGTAACTCAGTTTTTTTCATATTAGTTAAATAACTATTCAGTTAATACATTTCGTACTAAAGTATTTCTATCTGACTGAACTAGAACTACCTGCGTACAGCACTCCCACTATAATGAGCTCCCCCACACCAGACTCGTCAAAGCCTGCACCAGCAGCGGCACCGGGAGATGGCATCAGGCAAGTGCGCACTACCAGCGTATTTCGTCTAATCAATTTCGAACTGTACACTAAGCCGGTAAACAGTTGATACAAGCAGCAACTTAAATCTAAACTTAATAATATTCGTTTTTTTTTAGAATAAAATAATTATGGGTATTGGAATTGCCTGTTTGACCGGTGTGTTTGGTTATATTGCATACATGCGCTCAAAGTATGAGAGTCTGGGCTACTACTCAGCTGTGCAAAACGATGGTCAAGAAGTGTTTACCAAAAAGGAGTCTAAATGGGAGACGTAGCTAAACTAAATCAATAGACTTGATGTAGGCCGAAAATTGTTTAATTTATTCACAATAATAATCGTTTACAAGGGGTTGCTTTTGTTTGTTTTTGTTCTTTTGAATCACAATTATTTTGTTGTTGTTTTTACCGATAAGTATAATTGTTTATAAAGTTTATAAAAAAAATTAAAAGAATTTATAAAAAAAAAATTTAATAAATTTAGAATTTGGGTTTTACATAAAATAGAAAAGAAATAAAAGAGAAAAAAGTCGGGGCATTGGATAAGCAAACAAGCCGTCGCATTTGGAATTTAAAATGAACAACTTTTGGACGCAGACTTGAAACCATACAAACAAAAACAAAAAAAGAACAATTGTTTTACATAGTTGTTGAGCATGTGTCGTTGTTATTAGCAAGCAGACAAACAACGCAATCCAGCGGCGCGGCGTTAGCTTCTATTGCGTCAGCTTGAGCGCCTTCAATTCGTCGAGAAACTTTGCTTCTTGCGAAATTTTGTTGAGTTGATTTAACTCCAGGTTCTCGCCTTTATCCTGACGTGCCTTTAGCTTCTTAATGTCTGATAATTTCTTCGCGACATTGCGGATTTTCTTTTCCTTTTCGGGATTGGCCACTTTTTTCGTCGCTGCTTGGTCCTCCTGTTGTTTTTGTTCTTGATTATCATTCTCGCTGCCGTTTTCCTGATAGCCAGTTGCTGGTGATTGTTGTTTTCGCAGAGGAGTTTGTGGTTTTAGATTTACTCCACGTTCCCAAATGACGTTTGTTTCCGCCTGCATGTTGTTAGCACCATAGGAACCATTTCCGTTCTTTTGGTAAGCAGCACCGCTGCCACCACCACCACCACCATCGTTGGCCGCATAATCCTTTTTATTTTTCGGCTTGTTGTTCTTTTGGTTATTTGACTTGGGAGTGCCAGCACCCTTCTTGTTGTTTTGTGAGGAAGAATAACCTGAACAGAAAATTGTTAAAAGAAAGAACAGAACGAAATTATCGTTAATGTCATTTATTTATTTTAATGTCATTTCTCCGTTTCTTATTTATAAATTTAAATAAAATAAGACTATTTTAGTTGAGAAATGATGCGTGCATTTAGTGACTACAAAAGTAATTTACTTTCCGAGAAATCAAAGAATTTATATGTATTTATCAAAGAATCAAATCGTTTGCATTCGATTAATTAGCTTGCTTTCTAAAAACTAAGGTTTAAATTTCATACTATTTTCGTTGCTTTGTTTAAAACTATTATTTAAAGGTTGTTCTGGTAGATATGGTGCTATGGCAACTTTTCTTTCTTTAAGTTTCTTTTTTAAGTGTGATTTAAAATTCACTGACTGTAAGTATTCAAACAATTGTATGTATACAAAACTTTTGGATTTTTCTTTAATTCGCGCATGTCAACGTTTATTTTGATAGGGTCTAAAGCGATTGTTCGCCCCGCGATAATATGTCGTACTTTTGCGATACGACGACGACGACGTCGACGCAGCATTTTGTTCCGCCGCATTTGAGCGACGCATTATTGGATTATTTGTGTCATACTGTCTTTGCCAATATTGCCGGCGATTACCTGTTGGCAGTCCTGGTATGGTGACCTGTGGCTGTGGCACATATTTCTCCGGATTCTTGCCCTCCTTCATGAGGCGCAGATGCGGCGGTGTATACGCCTTCGTGCTAGCCTCTGGTTGACTCGATTTAATACCCTCTTGTTTCGTTTTTGTAATTGTCGGCTCGGTGAAGGTATTGTCGGCAAACTGTTGCCACTCAACGCCGAGCAGCTCCTGACCTTGTGGCCAAAGTGTTTCATGCATCAATGATCCCGAATAATGGTACACCTTAAAACTTTACAACAGAAAGACGAAAACAGTTTTATACAAAAAAAAAAAACAATATTAAATTATTTACCCATTTCCAATGCGTAATCTGGGCGCTGTAGTTGCCGTGACAAAATATTCGCCATTTGGATTCCACTCGAAATAGGTTGAGTCGGGGCATTTAATGTTGGCTATTAATTCCTTCTTTTTGGTATCCCAGATTTCTACATTACCAGGCAGATTGCCAAATCCTGCTAAAACGAGTAGTGCTACGGAGTTAAGGATGTCAACAACATATTAATGTTGCCTTTTTATGTTTTTAAAAGTAAAAAATTTCGTTATTTTGACAATAAAAAATAATAAATATTTTAGTTTTAAAAGGATATAATTTCCGAATGCATTGAAGTAGGCACAATTACGTGGTCCTTCTCCAAAATCAAAAACGACGTCGCACTTTAAATTGTACATTGCCGCCTTAGAAGGCATATAGCCATAGACAACCACAAATTCGGTGGCTTTGGGACTCCATTTCACGCAGTGCACTGGTCCTTCCTTAGCTAAAATCAAAAGAAAATTATTTTTTTTTTAGTACAAAAAGTTTATTGAAGTTGTAATCAGGTAAACACGTGTTTTTTTTTAAATAATACTTACACAACGGCACCGAGCACGTGTCGCCCTTCGTTGCCATAAAGTGTAGTGCCTGATTGCCGTAGTATGAGGCACCACTCTTATCCACCTCCGTGCTGGTCAACAGCAGCAATCCTGTGCCACGCTTGTTCCATAGCATTTCGACACGATCCGCTTGAAAGAAACTCTTGCATGCCACCGTTTGATTTTGTGCCAATGCCGGATACTTGTATAGCTTACACATGGACGGTGCGGCTTTAGCGCCAGGCGTATAAAACGCAATAAAGGGCGGACTATTGCCCGGACCCAATGACAGCATGCCTCCGCGACTGCCGCCAATTTTCCGTGATGTCGTCTTAAAACCGGCCGCGCCCTCACATAAATCGTAGAAAAGCGCCTCGCCGCCGACAACCATTGCAAATATCGACTCGTCTGTGGACCATGATGGTTCCCAGTCGGTCTGCTTCTTTTGGACAATAGCAAAGACTTCTGTACCCGACGCCAGTTCATAGACGAACATGTTCGGCGATCCCTCCGGTTTGTCCTTAGTAACGGTGTACAACTCCCACGTGCAGAGGTAATTGCCGCGCGGCGAAAACTTCAAATAGAATGCCTTAGGGCGTGGCAGTGTACACTGTACAGCCCAAGCATCGCTCGTGCTGCGCACATTGATCTCGACACCGTTGGAATAGGCAAAAAAGCGACCATCGGGACTAAACGAAATCGAGCGAGAATTCTTCGTCTCCTCTCGTGGAAGATTGTCCTTGTGCTCATACGGTAGCTTGGCGCCCGCGGAAGCCCAAAGTTCTATTCCCACGCTAGAGCGAACTGAAATTTACAAGAGATTTGAGTGTGAACATGCAAATATCTAAAAAACTACAACAACAAAAAACAACACAACGGCAACCGCCATGAGGACCGAAGCAAATTACATTTTAAAAATGCAAAAAGCTGTTTTTGCGTTGTTTCGGAATGAGTCAATGCCGTTGTGTATACCTAAGGCAATTTTACAAAGAGTTTAACTCGTTTAAGCGACTATTTATGTTTTTCACGAGATTTTAAAGATAATAAGACGCAAACGTTTTATCGTATTCAGTATTAAAATAAAATTTAGATAAAATCGATAAAACTTAAGTGCGATTCATAAATTGTTGTATTGAAAAACTTTTCGCTCTTCGTACATTTTGTTGTTTTACATAAAATATAAACTTAATTTTGTATTAAATTCTTGTCAACAAGGTGTAAAAGAAGTTCTGTATAAAAATAAAAATGCGTTATTCTTGAAACTACATTGTCTGACTTAAGCTTTTTACAAAATTGCGCACAGATGTGTATACTTTTGTTTCAGCTGCCAACGCGACACAACATATGCAGCGCCTCCGCTCCACCAAATGCCACGCCTTTGGCATTTCGAAATCTACACTTAGAACACCTTTGCAGGTGTTATAAATTATTGAAAAATATAAATATTTAATATTTTCTTACTTGCAAGGGCAGGAGAAAACAGACCGTCCACAGCCATCGTCAATTTTTCTAACCTCAACACCAGGCAGGGTTGCAACGCTAACAGGTACAGTTCACAGCGCTTATGCCAGTCAGTGCAGAATGCCGAACATAAATTTTCGGCGGCGGCTAGCTGGTCAATACATCGGCGGCGGCAATGAATTGTTTTAAGCCGTTTTGCATAACGAGACAATACTCTCTGAGATGAGGTGTTATTTTTAGGGTAAATAAATAAATAAATTTATAGAAAAACCTCCCAAACAATGCCCATATACTTGAAAACAAAGATTCAGATTCAGTATACTGGAAATATAATTACAAATACAAACAATATATTGAAAAAAATCCAAAAGTTTTAGTGTTTGAAACTTTCATTTGTATCATTTTGTTAACGAAGTATTCATTTATGTTTAATTCTATGGTAAAAAAAGTTTTCTGTTCAAACAATGAATAAAGAATTTTGTTCGGGGAAGCCGTTGCGCTGTGAGGTTTTTCCAATAAATTACTTAATGCCCAGGTAAATGTTAGATATTTTGTTGCTCAAAATAAATTCTGTGAACCGTAGCTAATCCTTACTGCTAAGTTCAGGTATTTAAAAAATGTGTAAAACCATTTTTGATTGTGTACGTAAATTTTCCTTCTAATACCATCATACCATTAGGTAAAAATGTTTTCTTTATGTACGAATTTATATTTAAAGGTAACTTTTTATTTAATCAAAAAATAAATGGAAAATAAAATTTTTTTTGGAATACCTGCTATTGATTAAATTTTTAACTGATGTACATCATCTCGTATTGAAAATAACTAGTTTGTTACACCCTTCGGCACTTGCTTCCAGTTTGTTATTCATTTATAAAACACCCATAAGGAGTCCTGATAGGCATGACAACATATATACACACATACATACAGATAAATGATCAATGTGGAATTCTAAATCGATTTAATGATGTCGGTCTGTTCGACCATCCGACTGTCCTTCTGTTTGTATTTCCAGTGTTTGAAATTTGGTATGTTAGTTTCAATTCTACAAATTCTGAGTTGAGCAAGGTTAAAGGTTTTTTTTACTTCAAACTTCAATTGAAAAAATGTTTTTGTTTTTGTTATTTATTAATTAAAATGTTTCCTTTATTAAGTCGAATAAATAATACTCAGACGCGGAGCGGGATACTTGTGTGTAGCAAATGCATTTTGTTTATTTTTTATTTGATTTGATTTGTTTTTTGTTTTTTCACCAAGCGAACAAAGTACGAATATATTTAATAACATTGATTTAGCCATTTATTAAATAAACATAAATATCATATAAACACATGCGTCCTTTAATCTCAAGTGTATTGTCAATTGTGTATCGTAGTTATTTAACTTTTCAATAAAATTGAATACAGTTACGTTACAATATTTAAAAACAATAAATGTCTAAATGAATTTTACATATAGTTTGTGTAAATGTAAAACATATTTTTTAATCAGCATATCAATTCTTAGTTTTACTAATTGCTTGCAAACGCCAAAAGATTCCACAAGAATTAATGAATTCATTGCTTGAGATTATTTTACATTGTTTTATTTATTTAATCTTTTTGCTATTATTTAATAACTATTTAAATATGCTTTCTTGTTTTGTTTTTGTTTTTGCGTTTGCTTTGTTTTGTATGTATGTTTTAATAAGAATACTTTAATTTTTGCTTAATATATTTTAGTACATACATAGTGGAAATATTCTTTTCAATATACAATTATATGTATGCACGTATTTTCGTATGTATGTATATATAATAAATTGTTACAATTATTATTATGTGAATTTCTTTAAAATCGTTCAAATTCTGACTAATTAAAATAAAACACATAGCATAGTCCGTTGTAGTGGGTACAACAAAATATACAATGAAAATAGCTACAATTATCGAATATTTCGATTAGTTTATATATCGTACAACGAGTTTGTTATAAATGAGATTACTTTGTTGTAGTTGTTGTTTGCAAGAAATTGAGATTTTTGGTTAACAATTTAATTTAACTTCGTTTTGTTTTTTCATCGCAATGCAAACCGTCATTTTAAAATTTATTTGCTCATGTAGGGATAGGTAACATCACGCAACGGCACAAAGGTTTCCTTTATCGCTTGCGGTGAAGTCCAGCGTAGGATATAGTGAGGGCCACCAGCTTTGTCATTTGTACCTTTAAAAGTAAACAAAAATATTACAAATACATTAAGCATGTGATTAAGTCAAAACTGCGCGTGCACTTCACAACAAACCTGACATGCGACCACCGCCGAAAGGTTGCTGACCCACAACCGAACCGGTTGACTTGTCATTGATGTAGAAGTTTCCAGCAGCCATTTTGAATTCTTCCAAAGCACGTTTTAAATATGTCCTGAAAAATTTAAGAGATAAACAAATCAGTCGATGGTGGATTGTATTAGTTAGTCTAGCTTGACTGACTCGTCTTGAGCGAAGACCGCACCGGTCAATGCGAATTTTGTAGATGTGTGCACAAGGCGCATTGCTTCATCCAAATTATTGTCCTTATAAACATATATTGTCAAAACGGGTCCGAAAATTTCCTCAGTCATTATTTTATCTAGGGGATCTTGGGTTTGCACTATTGTCGGATTAATGAAGTAGCCCTTCTTGTCCGAATATGTGCCGCCTGCAATTATCTCTAATGATGAACTCTTTTTGGCATGTTCAATGTACGATGTAATGCGTTTAAATGCTTTGTCATCAATAACGGCCGATGTAAAGGTGGAAAAGTCTTGTACATCATCAATTTTCAATTTTCCAGCTTCCGTAATGAGTCCGCTTTTAATCTGTATACCAAATTGAATAGAGTTTGAATTGGAAATTAATTTGTTTATTTATTTAATTTTTTTATGATTGTACTTCAACTTACCTTTGGCCACAAAGATTCCGGTACGTACATTCGCGAGCAGGCCGAACATTTTTGACCACAAAATTCAAACGATGATCGAATTGTCGATGTAATCACTGAATCGACATCAGCCGTTGGATGTACAAAATGGAAATTTTTGCCTCCACACTCGCCAATTAAACGGGGGAAATTTGAGTAGATGTCGATATTGTTGCCCACTTGTTTCCACAATCGATTAAAAGTACTACAGTGACAATTTAACAGTAATGAAGTGGGTAAACAATTTTCAAAACATTAACCAATGTTAAACTTACGGAACGGATCCGGTAAAGTTAATACCGGCCAAGTGCGGCGATTGTGTAATAGTATCACCAAATACCGGACCATCAGCGGGTACGAAATTGACAACGCCATCGGGTACGCCTGCTTCACGCATTATATTAAAGATGTGCCAATTTGAGAGCATTGCTGTATCGGACGGTTTCCACAGAACGGCATTACCCTGTAATAAACAAAAATTATTAATATAATTTTGTTTAAAAAAAAAAAAATTTATTACAATATACGATTCAAGATCCTTCATACATGTTTGTATATATATTTATAATTACCATCAAAGCCGGTGTGTAGGCCAAATTTCCGCCGATTGCAGTAAAATTAAATGGACTCACAGCAGCCACAAAACCGTCTATGCCGCGATATCTCATCGAGTTTTTAGTAACCTTGATATTTTCGCTAATGGGCTGATACTTAGCGCACTCTTTGAGGTAAAATGCATTTAAGCTGATGAAATGAAATATATCACACAACATAATTTTAAAGAAACATCAACAAATTTTAAAACTATGCGTTACTGTACTTACCGAATAAAATCAATCAACTCAGCTGCAGCATCGATTTCAGCTTGAATAGCAGTTTTTGACTGTCCCAGCATAGTAGCCGCATTCAAGTCTTGTCTATATTTACCGGCCATAAGATCAGCAGCGCGCTCCCAAATCTTCAGACGTTCACTCAATGGTGTGCGATCCCATTTTGGTTGAGTTTCAACAGCTGTCTTGATGGCGCTCTTAAGAATCTTACTATCGGCATAGTAGAATTTAGCCAATTTGTGCGCATGATCATGCGGCATCACCTGGTAGACAACTTTGTCGGATTTTATTTCTTTGCCGCCGATCACAATCGGAATTTCTTCGCATTTAGCTGCGGTGCGTTTTAGAGCTGCTTCCAATTCTTTCCTTTCCGAAGAACCATTTTTATATTCCAGAATAGGTTCATTCACCACTTTGAAATCGTTAAGATTAGTGTCGGGCACCACAGAGCTAATGCTGCGACAGTGCATCGAGTTGTTGGTAAAACTATACAAACAAAAAATAGGTTTATAAACGTTAAAATAATGCCAAAGGTAGTAGGCCTTATATACAATATAATTACTTCTTTAGAATCTTTGCCACTGCTGGCTTCACAGCCGCCACTTGTGTTGTACGCTTAAAGACGAGCATGTTCGCTTTTCGTTTTTTGTAGTTTTGTTAAACCAATCAAAATTCCACCAGTCAGTTGTATTTTAATAGTTGCAGAGATGCTCACAACGAACCACTTGAGCTAGGTACACACTTCAACGTTCTAAAATATATTCAAGAATAGAAAATTCTTTTATTCGCATACCAAATGCAATTCTATATTGGGAATTCTTGACCATGATCAGGCGACTATTTTGACAGATTAGACAAACGACAGTGAAAGTGCCAAAGCTTGGTGGGGGGTGGGGGAGAAGATCAAATTTATGGAGCAATCTATTAACTTGAGACATTTGCAGTATCTCTAACCTACACATACATATGGACATATACAAATACATATAAGTATTATTTTTCGTTTGACAAATAACATTATTAGATAAGGTTTAAATAGCTACAATTTCCACAATTAAGATAAGAGGAATATTTTTTTTTACAAATCTAAAGTGGGCTTGTCTTTTATACTTAGTGCTCAAATGGGGCTTGTCCTATCTTACTCTATTTTACAAATGTAAATATGTAATAATAATTAAAATACTATAAAACAAATAATAACAAAATGCTTAGAGATTGATAAAAATTCTTTAATGAAATGCATAGGAGGCAGGTTAAAAATTCTGCTTTAAAAATCAATTTGATTTTGTCGTTCAATATTCTATTTTTTCTTTAAATGCATTATTGCGTGTTTCACAAAAATCTTTTATTTATTGAATTAATTCTATTCCGAAAAATTATAAACTTAAATAAACATGAATTAAAGTTTTTTGAAGTGATTTTAATAAATAATAGCTGTTTATTAAAATTTACACAAAAAATCTTTAAAGTACATGAAAAAACAAAAGAATTAATATTTAAAAAATAACTTTAGAAATATTGATCTCAAAATTTTGTCACAAGCAAAATTTTGCCCACAGTCCTCTTGCTAAATCAAATCTGGCATCCAATCCAAATCAGTAAATGAATATTAACTTTAAAGTATAGAATTTTATTTTTTATATTTTTGGCTTTTGATTAGGTTGGCATCAAACGAAGTATAGAATTTTAAACGATATAATTTGACTAAGAAAACGTTATGTCAACCAACATTTTTTTTTATTATTTATGTAAAATAACAGCACTTTTGTTTTCAATGACTAAAGAAAACCTACAGTTGGTCTTAACAACTCTGTTCGTCATTATGCAGAAAATAAATACGAGTCCATAAGCATTTTAAATGTTATTATTGTGCATTAATGTTAAAACATTAACCTAAAAAAGTTAAAAAATTTATAAATTTTACATTTTTGTTTTGTCAGTATGCATATTTAGCATGCAGAATATTAAAAACTGAAAATAATGTACAATTAGTACATGTCGATCTAAATCTAACTAGTTTATCAAAAAGTTGACATTACTGTAGCTCAACAAACGCTAGTGTACTGTACTACGTTGACAAGGTCGACTTGACCGGTTCTATTTGTTACTTAAAGTATTTACAATAACAAAATGTATTTAAATTAGTTCTCTCGTCAATTGTGTTGGACAATAAATGTGTTTCAATATTAACAGAGACAAATCTTTGCCAGTAAATACTAAAAATTGTGATATTTAAATATGTTAATTCAATTATCAGAATTTAAACAAATTATGCCAGTTGCTATATTTAACACGAAATAAAACAAAAAACAAAAAATGTAAAATTTTATACTATAACCACAAGTTTTGTCATTTTTACATAAATATACCCAAGTGTGTGCGTGCATACTTATATGTATACCTATGTATGCATGCCTAATAAGCAAAATGTTTAAATTTTGCAATTATATTTGCACGAACCTTAAGTAACGTAATTCTGGTATTTATTTATAATAATTAATAAAAAACAAATTTATACAAATGTACTCAAAGCTGTTTTGTTTTGTTGTGTTAACTTTTCTCTGTTGTACATTTACACAATTAACAATTTTAAATTAAATTACATATATGGAAATATATGTAGTTGTTTTTTAACAGTTTTGAATGCGGCCTTAAAATTACGTTCCAATTAATTATATTGGTAGATATTTTTATTGATTATTCTCAATTGATTTGTTTTCGTTTTAGCCTTCGAAAAGAATACATCAACTTAAACAACGCCTGTGTAGTTAGTAGTAGGGTACATTTGAAATTGAGGGATACACAAGAAAATCGCCAATTTGGCGTTATTTAATAATTTTAAATTTGTCTCTTTTTCAGTAAATCACATTTAAAATGTTGTGACATTGACGTGACGTGACGTTAGTTACTAATCTAAATCTGGGTTTGTGTGGTGTTCGTTCGCAACTTGTTTTCGTTTTCGATTTTCACTTTTTGTACAAGCACCTTGTCTCACGCGAATTGTTCTTCGGTCTCTGATGTTATTACGCAATTGCAATCGGAGTCTGTTTGTGCCACTGCAATATCCAGCACAACACTTTTTTCTTTTGCTTTATTGTATTTGTATTTATATTTACTGTATTAAATCGGTTTATTCCATAGTCAAATGCAATTCACAAGCTTTATCGAAAAACATTCACTTTTCATGAAATTGTGCTTTGCTATGAGAAACTTGGTAAATAATAAAAACTTACGTTTAATTGTTTGGTGTATTTTTGTTGCACTGACAACTCAACAAAATCAGCAGTTTTTCGGTTTCAGTTCTCGCTTTTTTTTTTGGGCTTTTCGTTTCTCGCCTTCCACACAAATCGATAAATTTTACACTACATCGTCGCGACGGGGAATTTATTTGTAGAGATATTTTGATGCTGGTGCTTTGCTTGTCTTACTGTTGTTATTATTTCTACTGTACAATCGAAATTTAACTTGTATCCTATAACAATTCTCAATGTCTGTAAATTATTTATACTTATGTTGTACCTACCACAATTATGTTAAATCAAATTGTTAAATAAGTTTACCAGGTAATAAAAATCGACGAAACTGCGGCACAACACTGTCGCTTACGATATACGCGCTACCTTTGCTAGTATTATTTCGATAAATTTATTATACGAGTATGTGTGAATCAGTGATAGTGTGGGGTTATTTCATCCAGTGTTGGATAAAAAAAGTACTTTTTTGAATAATAAAAAATTTATAAAATCTTACTTTTAAAATATTTGAGCTATTTCACAAAATTGATTTCATTGTTTGTATTATTAAAAATGAACTTAAAAGTTAACAAAAAAAAGGACATAGATATATATATATATATATATATATATATATATATATATATATATATATATATATATATATATATATATATTATATATAATTGTAAAAGTCGGTGGTTTTTCGACAAATTTAACGACATTAAGAATTTCTATTTAACCTTGCCAACTTTTATGTGCAGCGTTGATTAAATTTTTTCTCGAGTTTTTGAAAAAATTTATTTTGTTGTTTTTCTATAGAAGTTTTAACTTGTACATTAAAGTTTTAACGAGGTTAACTTTTCAACGAGATTAACGAATTTAAGTTTTCGGTTAACTTTTCTCGGATAAAGGAAGTTAAACTCGTAATTAACGATGCACACATATGCATATCTCAAATATGCATGGTTTTCCAGTTAAATAAAAATATATACATGAAGCTTATAAATTTATCAAAAAAAAAAAAAAAATTAGTTTTATTAAAACTTAAGGTTTATTCTTTATTTGACTTAACTACTTATTATTACTTAATTATGTGCAATTGTAATCATTAGATAACTAAATGGATGGCATAATACTGACGACTATCGATGTGGTGCTTTAATTTACATAATGTCTAATTAACACTAATAAGGTACAAACAAAGATATTATTATTATAATATTTATAACAATAACAATAATAATTATAATAAATGCGATAACATTAATTAACTTATGATAATAAATTTATGGAGACTTCTCAAATCATCTCGTCGTTTTTTTTTTATAATTTAAAACGGTAAAAAATATTTACTACGATAAAAAAATATTTGATCTTGACTTAAGTAAAATACCTTATTTAATTTATAACAAACAGTTTAAAAACTCATTGATTTAAAATTGCAAATACAACTTTTTGACATTTTAACTAAGTTTATGAATACCATAATTATAATTGACTAATTGATGTGTGTGTATGTGTGTGTGTGTTTGTTCTATAAAGTTAGAAACTTGTAAAATTATTTAACTATAATGGAAGTGTTCAGCAGAAGAAGTCCTCTTCGCAGCGATTAAAGCAGCAATACTGAATGTTGTCGTAATTGCTGAGCGCGGAATGTTCGCGTTTGAACCGATCCTTCTTTTCATGATGCAATTTCTTGGGCTTGTACTTGGGAAAGACGTCCACCTCAGTCAGTATGTGAAAATGTTTGCGACCCACTTTCAAATAGCCACCTGGCGGATAAATACTGCGACTAATGTAATGCTTCTTATCATAGGATTTAGTATCTGAAAGTTAAAAAAAACCGATAAAAGTTAGCAAAAGTTACAAATGGTTCATTTCCGGTTTCATTCAACAACGATTATTAAAAACTTTTTTTAATTCATATGTTTAAAAAAATGCAAATAGCTTCCGGTTATCTTAAACACAACAACAAGATGCAAATATTTAAAAGTTGTCAACAAACTAAAACTGCAATGCAAAAGTTGACTGACTTTGTGACCTTATTAAATAAATAAAGTTTTTTGTTTTGTTTTTTTTTTTTGCATTTACATTGACTCGAGTATCTGACATGTATTTAAATTAACGCACTTTTTTTTAGTGAGTGCGCGTAAATCGCCTGCATCTGAATCTGATTAACACCTCCTTAACTACGCGTGCCCATTACGACCAATTTTGCGATCACTCTTCGCCCAAATCAATAAAATAAAAAAGTGGATATATTTAGACCGCTGATGGTGTGACTATATATTGTATAAACTCGGTACATATGTATATACGAGTACTTACAGCCAAAACTGTCAATGAGGTTATGCTCATATGATGGCGATCGTCTGACTCTGCCTGGCTCATCCTCATCTTGAAATAAATGTTCGCACGCCTCCATTGCGTATTTTTTCATCTTATCCAGCGAACAGTAGCCACCACTTGTCTCGTTAACCATAGTAGTGCAGGCCAATAGCCCCAGGAGAAAAATTCTTAAAATATTACACTGCAATGAAAAGAAATAATAATAATAAATAAATAAGTTTTTAACAAATATAATAATAACAATAATAAAGATATTTAAGTCGGATGACGACGCCGGCCAAACCCAACCTCCAAAAATCCGACTCTAAAACATGTTTACTTTTCGCGGCGATCGATATGTTTAATAATGTGTTACAGATGTTTCACTTGTGTGATGTGTTAATTTTGTCACACACCATCTGCCAGCCCGAATATGGATTAATGACTCTTGAGAAACGGTTGAAAAAAGTAATCAATATTTGTTAAGTTTTATTTATAATGCAAACTTATTTAAATCAAGAACAAATAAATCGAGCACTGTCGAAAATAAATTGTTCTACAATTAAAATCCTCGGAAGCTGAGAATAATAACAAAAACCTTGAATGTTAATATATATGCGAAGGTTGGCCGATAAGTACTTAGCCTATAAAGAAAAATGAAAATTCTTAACATAGTCTCCTTTTAGCTCGATACACTTGACCCAGCGATGCTCCCACTTCTTTAACCGGTGTGAAAAATATGTTTTCTCGAGGTCTGCAAAGAAGGCCTCCATCGGGCGGTGAGTTAATTACTTATCGGACCACCCTCGTATACTTCAACTAAAAGTTTGTTTTTGTTTTCGGAAACATGTTTTTGTATAATTTATGGAATACAAAAAAAAAGAAGAAAAAAATCGCATTATGGAGTGTAATTTCGACTGTGTCATTTGTCAAAAACATATAAATAGATTGGGATTTCTTGAAACTTATGTAATTTTGTCAAATCGACATTAATAACAACAACACGGAAATACTTGCAACTTCATCTTCATTGTCGAAATACAAAAATATTGCCTCAGAACAAAAGCGCAGATAAAAGTATTTTTAGCGATCGAGAGAAAGAAAACGAAAGGATTGAATGACCAATGACGAAGTCAATTTGTAAGTTAGCACATCACGCCCTCTTTTAAATATTTACAAAACGCAGATTTTTTTATGCTTTAATTTATTAAAAATATTTGAATCCAAACATTACAATAATTGTTTATAAAATTTTAGTTAATCTTACCTTAGAATACATATTCACTTGAACTGTTTAATCTGACTGGAGTTAGAAGTTGTTCACAATATTTTTTTTTCTTCTGCAACTCTTAACAATTGCTTAGAAATGGCACAATTACTAGAGCGATCTTTAGAATTCGAACTATTTAACAAAAGACGTTTCGAGAACTATTTCAAAATATCTCTCGCTCACAAACTTCGCGCCAACGTATTTTTAATTTGAACCGAATTTAATATTGATCTGTTTCATAATTTACAACGAATACAAATGAAGCGCTGATTCAATTTCTGAGCTTTATATATCGAGGATCGCTCAGCTTCGCGAAAGAGACTAAGTTTATGGCAATGGAGAGTAAGAAACAGGCTAAAATCGTTTACAGAGAACAGCCGAAGCATGCAGAGCGATATTGTTCGTTGTTTGCGCTTAGCTGTAAAAGTCACCGTGCGCCAGTTTGGTTCAAACGTTGCATTTCGCATTTGGAGTTTGCGTCACGTATCAGTTTGGTTCATTCATAAGAATCTGTGAGAGAACTTGCTTGTATTTTGAGCTGAGTTGCTGAGAGGAGGGGAGGGGAGGGGAGGGTGAATTGCGCCAAAAGCATCATCAGAACAGTTAGGAGCGGGCTAAGCTAACCGGTATTAAACGTCACGTTCAAGGACGAAATTAGAACTTTCAATGTTTTTTTGGCGTTGTTATATTTATTTATTTATTAATTTTACGCCTGTCGAATTTTAAACACTGTGACGTTACGCTGTCATTGTGGCATGTAACGGTTATAAGCGTTATATAACCTACTGTAAAATGTATAAAAGTTCATATTTATTTTAAATTGCCATTGCTTTATTTAAATCTGCTGTATCAATTAATGTGAAAATAAAGGCAAATATGTTGGAATATCAAAGAAAAATTAAAAAAATCAACTTCAGTTTATTCTCGATTTCGACATTTTTAGAGAGATTGCCGATTGTCGATTTCGAAGCGTAGTCTAGTCGCTTAGACTAAGAAAACGTTCGTCAATTTTGAATATTTGATATTCTGTGACTTTCACTTAAAAGCATATTCTAATACTTCTGAAGTACCTAAGCTATGTATAACATCTAAAGCATTTTAACAATACGTATCATACATGGCATCTTCATTTTGATATCATTCACCTTTTAATGCGACTTACTTTTAAATTGTGTTAAATTTATATGGAACAAGAAATTGTATGAATTATTTAAAAGAACTTTTTCACTACGTGCTGTCAATAAAATTTGTAAATTTTTTTTAACAAAAAAAAAAAAAATAATAATTAAATAAACTGATATTTTTAGGAATTTATTTGTTGGATAATATTTTCGTATTTCTGACCCGTGACATTTTTTAGCTTTCAGTTACTGTTACATATATGAATAAACAAACGGTAAAACACGTTTCTATTGTTGTGATGAAATTCCTTAAAAAATATCGTGTTTATTAATGCTAGAAATATGCACATAAGTGATCCAAAAAAACATTTCACAATATTTCGTTTATACTCGTAAAATTTATTTTGAATTTATATGATGTCAACGACTTTTCGCAGAAACTAAAAAAAAAACCTTTTCTAAAACATTCTTATCCGAACTGAACCTCTAAAACTGTCCGTCGAAAATATGTATTTCAAAATTCGATTTGCCCTAGAAGCACTTACATTTTTTTATGTTAAAGATTTTACATACACGAATAAATATGTTGCCTTCTTACAAGAAAACTGAATAAATAAAAAAAAAACTTATATTCCAACTTTTTCAGGGTTTTTTGAATCTTAATTTGACAAGGAAAGAATATAAAAACAAAAGAACATTAATAAATTATATTTATAATCCTAATTTTGTATATATATTTATAATTGACAATAGCTCGATTTCGTTCTTCGAACTTTTTTACATATAAACTCTTTATGACTTTGGGGCAATTAAATGTACTGAAGTGAACAAGGATAACTTGCTACATGCGTATAAAAGTGTTACATATCCGGAAGAGTGCTAATATTAGTAAACAAGTGATTGTATCAAAATGAATTGTATGTATCAAAAACTTCGACAAGGTTTTGATTCTATAAATTAATGAATGTGCTTCTAGGCCACAGTGTTACCCAGTCCGTACAAGAACTTTGATGGTACATTCAATAATTCGTCATCGTGCGATTCATCCTTAAGAAGAATAAATTCCTAAACAAAACAAAAAATTCAAACTGCTTCATAGAAAGGTGTCTAGACTGGAATGGACTGATCGACCGACCTTAGCAACAACGAAATGTACCCATACAAGAAGCCACTTATTGTTGTGTTTGTTTTTGTTTTTCAACATCAAAGTTAGTCTTGCGGTATGTCGTCTTAGAACTCATCGTCAAACGGTGGATGCCGCAAACTCCTTTGGTACCTTGAACTTTGCTCAGATATGAAAGCAAAAGTTCAAAAATGTTGCGGTTTTATGTTTTTTTTTTAATTTCTTGCTTGATTAAGTTGAAATTAGGATGATCAACCGCTAATCGAATCTGTCGAATTATATTTATATGGGTTGAATTTGTGGAGGATTTTCGTAATTTATAGCGATATTTAAAAACAAAAATTGGCATTTCCTTTAATTTAGTACGTTAGATGTGCAGTCAGATATTTTTCAAGAGCGGTTAAACTTAAACCGGACATTCCTAGCTGGGATTTTTTTTGGTAACTTATTATGAAAAGAGTTTGATTTTGTTTGATGATCGTAGCCATTTATGCTCATTGATGAAAAAAAAAATCTTAGGTTTAAATTTGTTGTTTTTCCAACCTAAAGATTTTCCCCCGGCATTTTTACATTTATGAAACATACCTGCAACGTTTTGTTCTATAACAGACATCAGTTATATAACAGATATATTGCAGAAACATCAAATGGCCTCCCTTTGTTATTCATACGTTTTTCATTTTTAAATAATATTTGTAGTTCCCAACCTTTTTAACATGAAAAAATTTTTTCTTAGAACCGGCTCATTTACGAGGGTAAATAAAAATAGGCTGGATAAAATCTAAAAACAGGCGAAGTTGAATCGGCCTAGCTAAAATTTTGCAAAGCGTTTCGGTGTGCCGATTAGTTGACATTTTGGCGGCGATAAAAATGATACACATTATCGGCGGCGGTGCGGCTGATAAATTTTAGCGGCGTCGCAGCTAAGTCGATTCTCTGACAGCGTGCAGTTGTACAAAAGCATTGAGATTTTGTTTACATTGAGTTAGAAAAATTGCTAATTAAATATTCAAACGTATTTTTATTTTATTAATTAATCAACTAATTAAAATAACAATAGGAATCACCACTGAAATTGGAATGCAGTTGCAATTGCTAGAATAAACAAAAAATGATATTTTGTTATCGTCTCTTGAAAAGCTAATTCGAAGCTCAATACGACGCAATTTCCAATTCAACAACCTCAATTGGAGGATTCTAATTCTTATATTTACGCAATAAAACCAATAACTATTGGAGTAGGCGTTTTGCGGTGTGATTTTCGCATTTTACAAGTGACCTTGACTTGGCAAGTTGCTTACATTTTTGACATCTTTTTTTAACTAGCAAATTAACTCATTTTTCTGTTTTCATTGCAGTCAGTTGTGTTGCGTGTTGCATGCCACCGCCGCCCTCCCTCCAACAAATCATTTAGTCGTATTACGCCCACGATACTTTGAAATTTGTTTATTGATTCAATAGCGCAATCGTTTTGGGATTTTATGGCTTCAAATTCACAAGTCGGAAAAATTGTACTGGTCATTGCGGTATCCATTTTCCTTTACTATTTCTTTTGGGTATCGATTTTGCCATTTATGCTCATTGATGAAGGTGAGTTGTTAAAAGGCATTTAAGCTGAACTTTTATTTTAAAATTCTTTAATAAGTAATCATATAATGCAATTTAGATTATCTTGCCTTATTAAATCATTTTGTATATTGCAAGCATTTGGTAATAAGAGGAAATACATCAAATAGTTAATAAGTTAAGGGGTTAAGGAAACAATTAATATTTTTGTCTGATTTGTTTTGCTTCAAGACTAATCTTGCTCTTGTTTCAAACACTTTATCTATATACATTTATACTTAAAAACACCGATAATTAGAATCCGAGTATACAATCTAAATTGAAAGATTTTTAAAAAATAAAAGATTGCGATTAAAATAATAGAAACAAGAGAGCTCATACGTGATCCATTCTTATTCTTATTTACTAACTAATGCCCATTTGTACGTAAGGTCAGTGTTTTTTTTTATAATCAAATTACAAAAACTTGTCCCCTAGTTCATAAGGTTTTTTTTTGTTTCGAAATATATTAGGAAGATACAGTGATTAAATTAAAAAAATTTGAAAAAAATAGTTTTTCTCTTCACTGTATTCATTTACAAACAATTTTGTAGGTAAAATGATGCTAAAAAAAACATTTAAAAATTAGTTTTTGTTAAATTAAAAAAAATGTTTTTTAGTTTTGTATTTTTTGTATATTATTTCATTACATTTTGTATAGATAATGAAAAAGTATAAATAATAAAAAAAGTAATTTGCTATTATTTATATTTTACACCACTGTTTGCTTGGAATTTGTTTGTAAACATCTTCAACAGCTTTTGTATTTTAATTAACGTCGATTTGCGGCACTTACCGCCGCCACGTTCCCAGTGAAAATAGTTTTATGATTAAATCACTTTAATGTTTATTTTGCTTTGTGCTTGCAGGCAATTTGATACACTCGTTCTTTCCACCGCTTATATACGCTTTCATACTGCCCGCAATATTTGGCGTTATCTTCCTGGGCGGCATCGCAATCTTTTCGCTCTATCACATTTGTGCGTTTGCCAAAGCGAAATCCGCACCGGCAACATCGATCAGCGCTCAACGCAAAAATAACTAAACGCTGCGATAAGAAGCGAGCGTATTTCACGGGCAAAAAGGTCGAAAAGCAGCTCAGTTTATCAGGCACGATCGTTAGATCAGCTTGTCGTTCCCATTTAAACGGATTTGCATTGAAATATTTAACAAGAACAGCAACAACAAAATACCATGCCGCAATGGTTAGTAGTAGGCATTTCGGGTGTCACCTGTGGCGGCAAGACATCACTTGCACACAGTCTACGCGATTATTTTCATAGTCTGCGCAACGGGCCACTCTGGAATACACCATACACAATCGGCGAAGTGCAATTGCTCTCGCAGGACGACTACTTTCTTCCGGTGGATGATTTGCGGCACAAATGGAACGACAAACTGAACGCCATTAATTTTGAACTCATCACATCGCTCGACATGAAACAGATGCTCTCCGACATCACATGGACAATGAAGGGTCGCTATCTGGGGACCATGGATCCCATTGAAAATATCGATTACATTAACGAATTGTCCATGTCGACGAATTTCGAGCATTATGCGCCGCAAGCACATCACTATCAAAATAGCGCCCCCTATACACCGTCGCTGCCGCAGCATCATATGAACTCGTCACGCCATTCAAACTCTGCCTCTGCCACATCATCGGCGGCGCAACAGCATCACATAGTGCGTGTTAGTTCACAAGTGGGTGCTCAGCTGCGGGACAACAAAGTCAACATTCTGGTCATCGAGGGCTTTATGATCTTCAATCAACCGGAGCTGCTGACACTGTGCAACATTAAATTTCACTTTCATCTGCCGTATGAGAAGTGCTTTGAGCGACGAAGCAAACGATCGTACGATCCACCCGATGTCACCGGCTATTTTGAGATTTGCGTTTGGCCGCATTACGAGCAGAATTTTTCCGAGTTCCGCGATCGCAAGGACATTACATTTCTTAATGGCGAAATTGGTAAAGATCGTATATTGAAATTTGTACTGCTGCGCATTGGCACTTATTTTGATGAACGCTGCGAAGTGTCATGTCCACCACGCAAATTGCTAGGCATACATGGTGGCAGCAATGGTGGCGTTGGCATTTCGAAGGCTTGTCCCATGGAGCAGCAGTGATCTGCATTACTATTTAAAATTTAATTTAAAAGGCGCTATGCATTGACAGTTTTTGAGGGAATAACCAAATGGAGTCTAATTTATAGAAATTCTCAAGTGAAAGAGAACAAATTGAATAATGCCTCAATAATGAAATAAAGTTCAAATTTTCAATACATAATGAAAAGAAAAATAAAATAAAATAAACCAATAAAATATTAAATGCAAAACATGACTAAAGGCAATTAACAAATTTTTCCTTTTTTTTTTCAAACGTTAAAATGTCTTGAAACCGTTCATGGCTAAACTAAATATTGCCAAAAATATTTGCCGAATTTTTAAATCCAACTAAAATTCTTTACCATTTTGCGGAACAGTGTTTTTTCTTTTTACTATTTTTAATAATGTGTAATTCTAATATAAAAGCCTAACTTTTATGAGAATTTTTCGGTATTATTTCGTTTATCTTTTTGATTATTCCATAGCGCCACTTGAGCATCGGTTTTGTTTACTTTGTCCATTTTTGTTTTCCTTAATGTAGAGTTAAATGTGCGTGGTATAACTGTGCTAACTAACATTTAAAACTTTAATTGTAATTTACGGAAGCATCATTCACACTTTATATTCTATATAGCTTAATTATTTACTTCCTGTAATTAATATAATGTAAATATGTAAATCTTTTTTATTTTTAGAATTTAGTTTTTTGTGAATGCAAAAATAAATACTACCTTACATTACATAAAGGCTTTTGTTTTAAAATAAGACATTTTTCAGATATAAAACTGGATTGTAGCGATAAAATATGTTGACGTCTATATACGCCCCAAACACGAAATCAACCATAGAGTAACTAAGTAATTTGTTTAGTAAGAATACGAAAAAGTCAATTCGGAAAGAAATTTAAGGCAAATCATGACTTAATTTGCACATTTTGTATTGCCTAAAAATTAACAAAAAGGACCTTGAGCTTGAATTTTTTTTATCTCTGTGTTTACTTTTATAAATGCGTATTAACAATTTTATTTAAATTCATCTCTGGAGAATCTGTTAATTTTGTATGTTTAATGAAGATTGCCTTACTGTTATTTAAAGTTTTGTTTAAACAATTTATTCTCTCTATTAGTCACTTTCAAGCCGGTCTCAACGATAATATTAAGATATAAAAGATTTATTTAAAATGAAAAGTTTTTCAAAAATCTAAAAGGGGTCAATTTAATGGTAATTATTTCTACATAAAAGGTGTCATCTTAACATTTATTTAGACATCAGAACATTATTTGGACTTACGTAAAAGCACATATGTATCTTATTGTTTTAATTTTAACGTTTTTAAAAATGAATTGATTTGTCAGTAAATGTTTGTTTTCTGAATCGTTCGTTGTGCGACTAAATGCTATGCAGACAGACTAAAAACATATAACGAAAGGCACGATGACAATTTCCTTGTCAAGCTGTTCTTCTACAAAAACAAAGACATTAGGCATGGATTTAAAACAATGTTACAATAAACAAATAAATATAAACACTACAACGGGAACTTAGATGTGTGCACGAGAGGTCTCTCTTATAATCAGTTACCGAAGCGTTATCTTTTGTTGTATTTCAGCTTCATACCGAGCCTTGCCAGAGTTGTTAGCTATCAACGTCACACAACTCCTTAAAAAATACATAATGTGCGAGATGAAGCAAGCCCTAAAATAAACCACTCTAAATGGGTATTTTAATATCTGATTTATATTTCTTTATAAACTAAAACCATTGAGTGTTAATTTGTTTCCCTTTTTTAAATACCGTTAGTAATGTTTATTAATATTTATTCAATGCTTTCTATTACATGATGCTTTAATGCTAGAAAAGTAGCTTGTGAATAAATGTTGTTGTATGTGTATATTAAGCAATTATTTAATTATGAGTAGGATTGATAGGTTGTTTGTTGGTTTACAATATATAATTGTGTGTGTGAAAAGCAATGCTAACATAAAAATAAATATATTTTTAAATAAAAATCAATACAATTGTCATTAAACACATTATATGCAGTTTGTTGCCTACCACAAAACAAACATCGCCGAAGCATTTTAAACAGAGAACACTACTAAATACTACGAAAGAAGGGCGGGTGGTGTCGCTAACATCGATAACGTATGTTTAAAATTTTTGTTTGTTTGTTTGTTTGTTTATTAACCAGCACGTTTTATTGAAAATTTAGCTTTTACTTTTCGAAATAAATAATGCAGCAAAATTGGCAAACGATTTTTGAATACAAGATGTTGCTGAAGAAAAAGTCATGTTCTTTTCGTGTTTATAACTGAAATAAGAAAAGAGTTATTTAAAAAAATGTATTTAATCAGGTATCTAGATTTCTCATTGACTGAATGACCGTCTTTTGTCCATCAAACAATTTAAGCGTATCTTACTTTTCTGTATCGCTTATAGCGCATCCCAATCAATTTGAGTGTTATAAACCTCCTCTTCCAGCCAAAGCGAGTAGTTCTCCTTAAAGTAGTCTGTCAATTCGACTTTGCGGTCCCACCAGCCTGAATGCCCAAAGAAGGCAAAATCTGAGTGTGTTAAAATCTCATCGCTTGGAAAACCGCCCTCAACGCCGTAGTCAGCCAGCTGGCCATGACCGTTGCCACCGCCATTGCCTGCACCGGCATTGCCGCTGCCAAAACCATTTGCATCTGCTGCACCCATATTTCCGCCCATATTACCGCCACCGCCGCCTGAAGAATTATCCGAATTGGCTGAGTTGCCGTTGTTACCACCGCCACCGCATTTCTGCGTCGCTTCCGGATATCGGCGCAAATTAAAGCGATCAACGCATGCGCGCAGCGTACATTCTTCCGCCTGAAAATAAAAATTTAACGATGAGTTTATTTTGAACACACTTTAGATGTGTTGTTTGTTTACCTGAAAATCCCAAGGGCGTGATTCTAGATCATTGCCAAAGGCCCAATCATCGTTCAAGCGGTGACGAACCTTAGAGTAAATAGCGCTCATCGTTTTCATATTCGACTTGCGCCACTGACGTCCCAAATACTTGGTCTGCATCTTGAGCAGCTTCAGCACATACAGCTGCATCATGGCGTGACGCACCTTGAGTGTCTTCTTAAGTATAGGCGCCGACTTAAAGACGACAAGCATCATGACGCGTGAATGTTTCCACTTGATCAGTTTATTTAGAATGCGCAGCAAATTAATACACGAGAAGACATTGCGCCATGAATACGGTTTGTCAGAAACATCGCCGCTATAGACAAAACTCTCACCCGAAAGATCAGGCTGTTCGCCAATTACGCACGACGGAAAGTCCAGCAACGGAATGGAGTTTTTCATGCCAACGTACTCGGTGATGGTCTGATTAAAAAATTTCAAAACCAGCGGAATGCAATTGGCAAAAACCAAATGCTGCGACATAAACTCAAACTGATAGACGTGATTAATTTTGAAGTGCTTCAGATAGAGCAGAATTATTGCCGACACTGCTTTGACAATGATCTCCTTGTGTCGACCCATATCAACTGTAAGCTTAGTCGATTGCGTTGCAGTGATGGGCATTTTCTTTGGCAACACATCGGCCATTATATTGATGCTCTCCGTCTTTGACTTGGATGTGGGCGAGGCGGCGAGCAAAACCTTCAGCAGTGCAATCATGTATTGCGGCAAATTAGGCAAAATCGCCTGGTAGAGTATCTCCGCAGAAGTCATTTGAATTTCGTCCTCCTGCGTAGAGATAGGATTGCGTGCAATGTCCTCCTCCTTTTTGATCTGCACATCGGCTAAACTGACGTACATGTGGCGGCGCAGCGTCTTGACGCCTTCGTGTATTGGCTGCGGCAGTCCAGCAAGACTTTCGTGATCGTCGATTAGCGAATAGCCAATGAATTTGTTACGCGAAATATCGAGAAATTGGTCAATGTCCTTTTGGCGTACTTTCGGCGTCCAAGGGAGACGTGTAGTGATCGGTACCGGTTGTACGAGCGTCGGTTGAGATGCATAGCTCGGATGATTGTTGGGATTAGCCGCAGACGATGATGAGGATGATGGATCATCGAAAGGACGATAATATTGGGAGAGTTCTTCCTCGCCGCCGCCACCATTGCCGCCACCATTGCCGCCGCCATTTCCGCCACCGTTGTTAGAAGGGGCACTTTCATTGCCTGGCGTCAGCTCCATGTCCATTTGTTCCTGTTCGTCGAGAAAGCGTTGCTTCATCAGCGAGCGTCTGTGAAGTAAAAAAACAACTTAGTAAACTAATGAACATAGCGCAAAGACTAATGAACAAACCTAAATGCATTTCGCTTAGGATTATGGTTGTCCAGAATATCTGTAGCCGTTGCCGGTGGCGAACTAGCGCGCATACATTTTGTCACCTCCAGCGTATCCTCGGTGATTTCATCTAAACCCGCCTTTGCACGATACTCATTCTTGAGATTCTTCAGCACCTCCATACCGCCCAGTCCAAGTAATGATATTTTCCATAACAACAAGACGACCTTTTTCATTGGAAAATGCGGTGCGGCGCCACTACAAAAGCGCGTTATCATGCCCAACAGCTTGACAGCAAGTAGTTCGCCATCCGGCAGCGGACTGTTGATCTCTTGCACGAAAGCCTCTGATATTTGCTTGTAATCAGCGCTGCCACGATCACGCTCATCGCGTATTGTCTCAGTTATAATGTACAGCACCGAAAGAATGACGCGCAAATCGAGCGAGTCGACCAGCGTCACATTTGTGATTTTTACAGCAACTATGTCCGGCGAGCAAGCGCTCTCAATCTCCATGTTGAGCAAATCGATGAACGACGAAAAAACGCCCAACTCGTAGAGAACGATAACGTTGTCGCGCGTTATTTGATGTTGTTCCTCGTCGGATTGCACCTCTGCCCAGCAGCCTTGCGCCAGATACAAAATACAGCGCGCTGCCTGCATGCGAAATACGCGATTCGACACATCTAGTTGGTCGATTAATTTCATGAGTATGCTGCGCTGTGAAGCGGTGTCTTGTTTCTGCCAATTGGGCGGCAGATCGTACAGCTCCATTTGGTCCTCGAACGCCTTGACGTTCTGTTGGAATTCATTGAATTCCGTGTAGCTGTACAACTCCGCGATCTCGTTTTGGTAACTGTCTACGTCCGCGTACACAAAATCCAAATCTGGGCCATCGCAGTTGCCGTCCACGTCGTGCGTGTCCTCGAAGGAGTTGTTAATTGATGAGAGCATCATTGAGCTGCTGGCGCTTTATTTCGTAGGTGATTGTGATTTCGTGTCTGTTGCGATGTGCACGGAGCTGAAAGTTATAGGAGGGGCTCCGCTGAAAAAATTCTGTTTCTGCTCCTCCCGTTTTGTAACGACGCCGGGCACACTGTTTTCATTTGAGTTTTACTTGCCAAACAGTTTGAGCAATTTATTTTACGCTTTTTTCGGAAAAAATTATTTTGTTAATAGCAACAAAATTGATTTTTGTGCGAAAAAAATACCAAATTTTAATTTCTTCTATTTAACTTATTGTAATCTAGCGATGTGAAATTCTTTTCGATTACGGTGTGAAAGTATACAATTTGTTGGTATTCGGTTACCGCTACTCGTTTTGTATATAAAACGTTTCGGAAACATATGGAAAAGCGAAGATAGTTAGATTAGGGAAAGAAAAAAGTTCTTTGTTTACGAATTAAAATTCTAAAGGGAGTATGTGATAATTCCAACTGTCTCTGATTTGGAACCTGACTCAAAAATAAATTTTATTTAAATAATAGTTTTCAAAACCAAAAATGTCACATAGATATTAAAATATAAATAAATTTTGAGGCAGGATCCAATTGGGAAACAGTGTGTTATCAGTGACTCGATTTAATTGAAATTCGTAAACAAATTCAAATTTTGGAAAATGTGGAAAGTAGGTTATGAGCGATAAATATGTGATGACGCAGCCCTGAATTTACTGGCACTCTTGTTTTATGCCCAGTGTTCGGACCTTTGCTCCGATCGGAGTAGATTTGCAACGCTCTTCGAAAAATTTTAAAACTCTCCGC
Organism: Suillia variegata; assembly: GCA_949127995.1. Classification (NCBI taxonomy): domain Eukaryota; kingdom Metazoa; phylum Arthropoda; class Insecta; order Diptera; family Heleomyzidae; genus Suillia; species Suillia variegata. Next base: position 41,358,717 of record OX421845.1, read on the forward strand.
CACTCCGCTTTAACTGAAATCTACTACGATTTTAAGTTCTTACGGCATATACAATATCTTCTTTATTTGTTAATGCTATGCGTTATTTTATTGGGAAAAAAGAAGGCGGAGAAGCAAAAAAAAAATGTCACCATTTTTACACAAAATATTTATTCAGTTCTAAAACACTTTTTTTACTACGGAAATTTAAGATTTACTACGATTTTGTTCATCATTCACTACGCAATCGCAATGCTATGGTCCGAACCCTGTTTATGCCCATTTGTGTTTCTTATTCTTATTCATATTTGTGTTTTCGTGCCGGCTAGCTGCTTTTTCGAAGTTTGGATTTAAAAAAAAGTAAGAATAACTGAGAAATTAAGTGCTTATTCCGCAGTGAAGATTATTAGTGTTCTTCAAAAGGACCCAGCGGCAGATAACTGAAAAGTCCGATTACGATTGACCACAGAATATCGACAAGAAAGAAAATAGCAAACGAACTTTGGACCCTTGTTCTTGTTAAAGAACCATCCAGTTCTTTCCAATTGCAATTGCGTTGCAACGCATAAATCTAGTTTAATTTTTTTTCTTGACCGCCCCCAACGGAAGAAAATGGAATCGAAGACATTGTTGCACTTCCTGCTCGGCGCGCTTGTGACTGCTCTGGGAACTTACTACTATTATTATGTGCAAGTAAATGACTCGAAATCGCAAATAATTATTTTTATTAACTCGCTCGACTTATGCCAGTTGAGATTTTTCTTTATAAATCCTGCAACTTCGCTGCTGCTGCTGCTGTCTAGCGTTGCTGATAAGTTTTATATTTGCCTCGGTATTGGCCTGACTTATCTGCATGTTTGCAATACAATTGGTAGTGCTTGTTTTTGGCCAAATTTACAGTCCCAAATATAAAACTGTTCACGCATGTCGTAATCTTATCGATAAGTTCTTTACGTGATTTAAGATTAAATCACTTCGTCTGGGCATTACGAAGGTATTGGGCAGGTAAAGTTCATGAGGTTGGAATGAGTTTTTTTTTTCTTTTTTGATGACTTGACAATTTTCTTATTTGTCCAACGTACTTTGTTCTTTAGATACTATTTGGGGATGGGCACCAACACATATGCAAGTCTTGTGTTCGTTTCTATGTATGAAAACATTAAAGACAATTCATATTCCAATCTTTTGTCTAGTATAAATATTTTTTCTATTTCGAATAAATCTTTAACAAAAGTAAAACTGGCATTAAGTTTTAGTTTTCAAATATTTTCTAATCATTTTTGTACGGAACACAAAGTTTTTTTAAATACCTAGGGGAATTAAAATTCATTAAAAGTATATTTTTAAGTTTTAGTACTGTTTTTTTTCAAAATTTAATTTCTTCCAAAAAAAGTTCAGAATATCAAAGCAAATGTTGCAAGATACAAGACAACGATAGTTCAGTTTCAACAATACCTGCATTACATTAAAATTTCCAGTCATGCACTTATGTGATTATCTACACTCAATCGCATCTGTAATTGTCGGTAATAGGTACTTTAATTTACTTTATTTAAAATGTAAACATTAATAACGCTTGTCCACCTTTTTATTCCGTGCAGGACGTCTGTTCGGACAGCGATAAATTGTTTATTAATGTTCACTTCGTTGTGTGACTTATATTAAACTAGGGTGGTGCGCCTACATAGTCCGTCCAAATAAATATAGAAATTAAAATGAAAATTCTCTTTTCGCGTTTGCAGCAGCTGCAATGCTTCCCAATAATTTACATAGACTTGCTCAATTTTCCATTGCTTCGAATGTGCTCAAGTCCAATTTTGCGCTGAGGTGTAAATTACCAACGCGTCGTTGTCTTAGTCAGCTTACTGGTCCTCAGGACGGCGGCGCGGGTTTTTCGTTAAAGAATCGCCACATTTGTTACGTACTTCTGCCAGTGGTCGGAGTTAGTTGTGCGGCTGCTTTCTCCAGCTCAGCAGTGGCATGTGCCAAAAATACTCCGTCGTCATCCGCAAGTAACGAGGTTGTTGAAGATGTGAGTAGATCGATTCATGCCGTCGTCTGTTCCTTTCTTCTTCACCTTGTTTGCATTTGCATGTTACCAGAGTAGATAATCTGCCAGTTGCTTTTTTCCTGCGTCACTAAACAATCTTAACTCTAAATAGCTTTTGTTGTAACTTTAATTATTTATTAACTACTGTTTAAAAAATTAACACATTAATTATTTAGCCACACTAGTCTAAATGAATTTTCTAGCAAAAGCGAAAAGTCTGTAGAATTTCGAAGTTTTAACAATAAACAAAGATTTTAATGTACTTCGTTAAATAATTTGTTTAAAAGTAAAATTAAGAATAATTATAATGAATGTATTAAAACTATTTTGTCTTGAAATTTAAATGTTTCGAAGATTATTTCGATCTAACCTGCTTAACCAATTGTCATAAATTGAAAACGTTTATAAGTTGTTGTTTTTTTACTAATCTAAACACGTGATATCTCAACTGGTTCGTAAAATATCGTGCTTACAATAAATAATTGCTGCCAAACAGACACACAAACATGGCGAAAAAATTTTGTATTTAATAAAGTTGTAAACGCACTTCCATCAAAAACAAACGATTTCAAAATACAAAAATTATTTAAAAAATAAAAGGTTTTCAAACTTAGAAAAAAATCTAAATAATTGATCAAGTTACAAAAAAAAATATTTTGTTCATGGACACTTTGAATAATATTCCTTGCTCAATCGACAAGCTAAAATATGTAATCAGATCTAATGTACGTCGCAAACATTTTGACTAGTGTTGCTTACGCGGAAGTTTGGATTTGCCTCTTAACTCACCCATTGTTCAATAGAATTGTTGCTTTGTAGCTATTTGTTTAAAAATGAGACCACAACGTTACGAAAAAAATATCACTTAACCATTGTTTTAAATTTTTGTTTCAGTTGGAAAACATGTCCTCTAGCGATCAATATAAGAATGCCAAGTCCATTTATGAGTTTACCGTACCGGATACGCACGGTAATGAAGTGTCGCTTGAAAAGTACAAAGGCGATGTTGTTCTCATCGTCAACATTGCTTCGCAGTGCGGTCTCACCAAAAACAACTACAAGAAACTGACCGATTTGAGGGAGAAGTACGGAGACAAATTGAAGATTTTGAATTTCCCATCGAATCAGTTTGGATCACAAATGCCTGAGGCAGATGGTGAAGCTATGATTTGTCATTTGCGCGATGCTAAGGCTGATATTGGTGATGTTTTCAAGAAGGTATTCAGCTCATCATTACAATTCATATTAATGTATTGACAGTATTCATTTAATTCGAATTCCTTAGGTCGATGTTAATGGCTCTGGAACTGCGCCGCTGTACCAATACTTGAAGGCCAAACAAAGTGGCACTCTTGGCAGTGCCATCAAATGGAATTTCACCAAGTTCTTGGTCAACAAGGAGGGCATTCCTGTGAATCGCTATGCACCCACTACTGATCCCATGGATATTGTCAAGGATATTGATAAATTGCTTTAAGATATTCATCAATACTTTATAAACTATGTTGGTTTAGGATTCCTAACTGATTCTTGTCGTTCTTGGCTTTAAATTTTGTTTACCTTTAAGTAGAAGTATATTTGCCTTTACACTTTTATAGTATAACTATATTGCATCATCTGAACCTTACCTCCTGGGTATATTTAGGTGAACTGTTTGTCATTCACTTTCGTTAATTAAAAAATTTAACATTACCACACTAACATACAATTGTGTTTTCTTTTCTCTTTAGTTTTGATTTTTGCATTTTTATTTTTACTCCGTGTACGTGATGTGGTTTAAATGCGGGACACCTCGCCGACTTGAAAATAGCAACTGTTTTTCACTTAGAAATTTACGAGTATTATACGACATTTTTAAACTTTATATAATGAAAAATAACCAAACTTTTAAATAAATTTAAAAAATGTAATATCAACTCCAAATCGCCAAATACGAAGGAAGATTCTTCTGACGAAGTTAAAACAATAAAAGTCGGTCCTGCCGGCTTTTATAAAAGTATTTGATTTTTGTTGTTATAAATTTTTTTAAATCATAGACATTGCACCTTTTGAGTGTTATATTTTGTTGTAATGTGTTGTATACTGAAAAAAGAATTCGAAATTATAAACTATATTTTTAAAATTAAATCAGTTAGCCATAAAAAATGTTTACAAATTTTCAACCGGGCATCTTCAATGCTATTCGAGATATGGTGTTTATAAAAAATTAGTGTTGTAAATTGATTGGCTGTAAAATCAGTTCGGCATAAACAAAAGAGTAAAATTCCACGCTATCGTGTTAGCAAGAAATGACATACAGAAGGACATTACTAATTTGACACAGGGATTGTTTCTGATCAAGAATACATATGCTGCTTGTATTGAGTATTGCTCACTGAGTGGTGCTTAAACAAATTCCCCTCAGTAAAACATTCGAATCAATTTTTACTTTTTATGATATTAATTAAAAAAATTAAATTGATTAATGTTTGTATTTTAATGTGAACTAAAAATTCAGCAATACTCTTATAAATATTTTGAATTGTTTAAATTGCAAGTGCAGTTCCATAACATACAATATCATTTGACTGCATCGGTTCTAGTTCAATGTATCCACAGCAAAACAATATCCAAAAATGAGATTTTCAAGTTTAAAACGAAACGCCGGCCGATTAGATAAATGAAAAATTGACCTTCCGACAATTACTCAAAAATGTTGTCGTAGCCATTTAAGCGGTTTCCGAAAACGATTGTGACAAGTGGTCGCCTTTTTTTCGTCGATTGGTTTTTGCTTTTGGTTGGTGTAAACGAAATCAGTCTAAAATCAATAGATTTGGAATTTTCACGAGACACGCTTTTGTCGCGGCGCTGCGTGTGTTCTGGACAGCGATAAAGATGCAACAGCACATATCGTAGTAGCTCTAAATGACAAACTCATTTTGACTAGATCAGCTTGTAGCTTCACACTTTGGCGCATGATGAGGTTTGATACGAGAATTCAGATTCCTTAACTTTTGCCTTTAATGCGAAGCTAGGTTAGAAGCCATAACGTTTCGGATTCATGCGATTCATGCGAATCATGTTGAGTGCATCATCTCCAACAGGGTGTTGCACATTTAGACTTATTAGCGAGCGTTTTGTGTGCGTCTATCACCGTTTTGAGTTGTAGAATAGAATCAAGTATTGTATTGTGACCGAAATTGAATTCCAATCAAATTTTGCGTGTTAAATTGATTTTTGTTCGACTTAGCAAAGTATAAAAACGCTTACAACATCGACTCGAGGTGCACTCATCTGCTACAGTTCGCTTGTTGAATTAGCCAGTTCGAATCTGATTTTGTTTTATCGCGTTTTAACTTTCGGAGGACATTACTTAGTGAGGACATTATTGCTTTGTGATTGTGAATTGTTTGTGTGACTTAAGAATAAGCCGTTGAAAATAGCAACAAAGATGAGCACAACATTTCTGCTGTTGCTGCTCCTTGGCACAACGTTTGCAGCAACTCATGTTAATATTTCGATTGCCCAGCATCAACTCACTGCGTCAGATGTCAGTAATGTCGATACGAAAGAATCATCGTCAGCACAGCTAAGAGCCGCTCCATCATCCGACAAACAATATCAATCGGATTTTAGTTATCACAACAATGACGGCCAAGAACGAACAGCTAAATTTCAAGAGCCGAAAAAACATACCAACTTCAGACCAGCTCATGAAAGATCAGAACAAAAACAATTAAGCACCGGTTCGCATGATTCTGCATTTTACAACGAAGGACGCTCAGCTAGAGTATTGCAATTTGGTAATCATGATGGTCATGGCTCGTTCAGCGAGAAAGCCGGAGGCGATCACGATCATGGCTATAGTAAATCGGCACAACATCAAGGACCACAGCACAGTCAATTCAGACAGCCGTCAAGTAAACAGGATAAACAAAATCAAGAATTCGAACGCTACATTCAAAACTATCACAATGGACCGACAGTTGAGACGGTATGAACTAGTTTTCTTTGCTTTTGTTGATCTTATAATATTTTATATATGCATAAGTAATTTTGTATAATATATAATTAAAGGTATATGAATCGGCTAGTCCATCACCACACCGTCAGCAACAATCATCATCGTCACCCCAACGTGTCGTCGCTATTGGGTCAAAACCCGCACAAATGCATAAATTCGAAAGACTAGTGGACTTGCCTACAGACTCTCCAGCAATGTTACCTGCAACCGACGATGATCAAACTCATGCAAATGTCAATCTTCAGCCGAAACCCATTTCGGAGGTTATAAAGAAAACATCATCCTCGTCGTCTTCGTCTTCTTCTTCAACTACATTTAGTTCATCGTTTGACGGAAATCAGGGAGATGTTGGACACGATCAAAATAGTTTCGATCAAGCAACAATTTATAGTAAGCCCAGCTTTGATCAGACAAATTTTGCAAACAATAAACCAAATTTCGATCAAGCTACGACCTACAGTAAGCCTAACTTCGATTCGTCTAATTATGCTCCAAGCAACAATAAACCAAGTTTCGACCAAGCCACAAACTACAATAACCCCAGCTTCGAATCCACTAATTATGCTTCGAGCAATAATAAACCAAACTTCGATCCGACTACGACTTATGTTAAGCCTGTGTACGAACCAACAAATTATTCCCCTAGCAATGATAAACCAAATTTTGATCAAGCTCCTAGTTACAATAAACCCAGCTTTGATCAAACAAATTATGCTACTGGCAAGGATCAACCAAACTTTGATCAAGCTACCAGTTATAATAAACCGAATTATGATCAAAACAATTATAATTATGGTGGCGGCGCTCATCCAACCGAATTGTATAATCAATTTCCACCATCCGTAAATGTACCACAGGGCGGATATTATGGCGGATACTATGGCAACAATGATGGTTCAGGATATTATGGTTCAGGGCCTACACATCCCTCTAATGTATATTTGCCGCAACGCCCTGTAGTCACAAAAACAATACAAATCGCACAACCTGCACTAAAAGCCAAAAAGTACGAAATACGTCATCCAGCTATACAAAAAGAGTTTTACGATATTGAAGAGCGTGTGTTGATAAAACCTGCTGGCACAATTGTTGTTGAGTTAGATCATCCGGTATCAAAAATTCCAAGGGGTGAAACAATACTGCCACTAGGACACGTACATCCCGCAGTTGCATCCGCTTACAATACAAATAGACAAGATGTTGCCCAGAGCTCTGCCGGCGCTGCAGGTTCTTACAGCAGTTCCAGTGCAACAGAACATAACAATCAATATAGTCCAAGCCCTGTATATAGTCCAACGAAGCCAGTTTATGAGGATCAACATCATCATCACAATCCAGTTATTAGCGGCACAACAATTGCTTCGGCAATTGCAAGTACACCGTCGAACGATCCCAGCTCCAAGGGAAATTTGGTTGAGGCAAACTTAAACCGACAGTTTAGTGTAGGTGAACCCCAATTTGTCGACACTACCGATCGCAGTCACAATCAAGACAAGCAAAACAAAAACGATCTTTACCTCGCCACCGATTCGTATGGTAACCAGCGCCAAATTTCAAGCAAGAGCCTTACGCCAAGCATGGTTAGCCATGATGAACCGGATTTTGCACGCCATACACCCCATGTCGATGTTAAAAACAACGGAGCACCGGCAGCATCGTCATTTTCTAGCAACCAGAAAAGTGACAACTTATTGAAACAAAATGCCAATAATGATGCATCCGCATCTCTTGCACCTGCCCAGCCATTATTCCAAGCTAATTATAATAGCAATAACAATAATCATCACAACAATGGCGAATTCTTTCCTGCAGATTATTACAACAAACCCAATCATCAGCAGGACTTTAAACCAGCACGTCTGCAGGAACAGCAGGTCTCTAAACCAGTTCGCCTTCAAGAGCAGCCGGATTTTAAACCAGCTCGTCTTCAAGAACAGCAGGACTTTAAACCAGCTCGCCTTGAAGAACAACAGGACTTCAAGTCAGCACGACTACAAGAAGAGCCTGCACATAAGATGGCAATGCATTCTGTGGAGTCACCAACTCACGTCATTCGTCTGCCACCAGTTCAACATGACATTTACTTGGGTAGATTGGAACAAGTTTCTTCCGCTGCGGAGCGACTGCCGCTGCAGCAGTCAGGGCAGTTAAAAAACACTCGCTACGTAGACGAAACTGCTCGAATTTTAGATATTAAACCATATTTGCAGCAGCACAAAGGTCCGGTAGTTTTGTATGCATTAACTCCAGTGCGCCCAGTAAATCAATATAGCCAACATCAGTCACAACGATACACGCAACCAGAACAGAGTCGGCCGCACTTTGAACAGTATCGAAACCAATTTCGCCATGCTGCTGATGACACCAATCGCGTTCATTATAGCGCACCATATTCAAATATGAGATATCATCCAGATGAATCTTCGTCTGCACGTCTAACGCATCCAAATAAAAAAGCTAAACTCATATTGGAAAACAAACCAGATAGCTCTGAAGAAAAATCTTCAAAAGAAGAGTTGAAAAACAATGGTTCAAACATGCGCCCACAGGCTCACATACAGATACAGATTCCCAATCAGCATGATGAGGCAGATAAACCCATTGTCGTTAGTTCTACCATAAGTCCGCCAATGGATCATGGACGTCCAGAAAAATATCGGTTATCATTGTCTAGTTCATTTTCTAGCTATGCAGAACCAAGTGAATCGGAAAATATCAACTCCAATCAAAATTTCAATCGAGGTGATCAAGAGTCGCATTCCGCCAATTTAGAGTCAAAGCCAGATTGTGATAAGTCTTTGAGTGCAAACTATGAGAGTGTGCCACTTAATTACAATCATGATGCACAAGCTGTTCAAGGTCACTCGCGTGGACAACAAAAATTTATGCGTCTAATTGAACAACCTAGTTCGAACACCAAAGACAATCCAGCTCCAGCGGCTACTCCAGCTACTGCTGCTGCTTCTGCATCGGTTGCCAATATCCAAACTGATGAGGTTGATGTGAACGTGAAGAGTGCAGCCGGTCATGTAGCAACGCCCGGATCACGTGTAATTGCCGCTACCGCAGCACCCACGGGCGCCTCTTCCAGCAGTGAGAGCTTCCATAAGCGACGCATTGTCGTCAATCATCCGTTCCAAACTGTGCGTGAAGTCGTCGAACATGAACCATATACCAATTACCACCAGGTTCAGGTAAATGAACCCGCAATGCATGCAGCGTATTATCAAGAAACTCATTACCAGCCCACACATGGTGCCCTACGGCAAGTTCAAACGATGGGAGTGCCCGTCTACTACCAGTAATCGATATCGATATCGATATCGGTTCACAATCACGTTTAATTGGTATTCTATTCGTTTACACACGTTGAGGTTCATTAGCATCAAGTTGGAGAAGTGTTGTTGCTGTTTCTGTAATTATTATTATTGTTGTTATTGCTTTTGTTTAAGCTAGTATTAAGATGTTATCTTTTATAGCAGTGTGAAGGGTAATTTACTACTAACAGTTGTTATATTATCCGATTAATATATCAAAATGTACTTGCCGAATAAATGCATAAATATATGCCGAAAATGAGATCAACTGAATTGTTAATGATTAGAATAGATTAATCTTGAATTACCTGAGGAAATGCTAAAGCTCGTAAGATACTGTCATCAAATGTGATTAATAATTTGAAGAGCTATAAATAAGAAATGATGCAGTTTTATATAATTTCGAACTGTTTTTGTCGCTTAGTAGTTACGTTCATGATCTTTTAACAAAAATAAGATTCGATTTCTGACGTATATACAAAAAAAAAAAAAATATTTTCGTTTTTCCTCATGTCCCTTAATTTAATTAAAAGTCAAAAGTTTGACGCCATCCTTTTGTAACAGGTCTTTAAAGTTTGTCAGTAAAAGAACAATTTCAATTCCATTAAAGAAAACTGTTGTCATTTTAAAAATAATATTTATTAATTAATCAGGTAACATTATAAGTTCTAATAGCCGAGTTCTAAATATCAATTCTAAATGTTATCGATATGATTCTTATAAGTTTTTAAATAATATTTCCATTAAAGTTTCAGTAAGTCGTATACTGCTTACTAAGAAATCGGCTTTTATATACTTAACACTATTTACATGAGATTATAAAACAAAACAATAAATACAACAAACTCTTAGATTACATATTTGAAACGCTTTCAACAAAATAATTGCACATAATAATGAAATATCAAATACAGATCGAAAGAAACTTTTATCTTTTTTATCTTCGCTTAATCCAACCGGCATTTTTGAAAATCTTGTAAACCATTTCACGTGGTATTTTCTCTGCCTCGCGATCGAGAACTGGCATTTCCTTATCAGTAAACCAGGACTCTTTGGCGAGTGCAGCTGCAATGTGTGGATTCTTGTAGAAACGATCGCTTTTCAGCAACTCTGGCGGCAGTTGTGACTCCCGCGCTGCATTGTCCACTACCGATTGGTGGGCATATTGCTGCATTTGTGGAGCTGCCGGCTGGTGGAATGCAGACAATTGCAATGCAGCTGGTTGTTGGTGATAAAAGAATTGTGCGCTGCTAAGCGCCACCGAAAAGGAAAATGAAAGAAACAACAGAAACGCGTGCATTGTTGTGTCCTAGAATAACAAATAAAAAACACTTTTTAGATCATTTGGAAGTGAAATAAATCCATTAAAATTTATGCGTCTGATAACTTTTAAAAGTAGTTATGTTGAATTTTTTTGTTCTTATTTTTTGTTAAATATTATTCTAATACAACTTCGTATGTGTCGCTATTCTTTTGAATTTAACTGTAGGCACATATTTATATGCATACAAATTTTCGGTCGATTAAGAGTCTGGCTCGCAGTCTGCACTAAAATGTCAATTTTTCGTGCGTCATAAATTACTGCAACAACAATAAAAGAAAAAATCAATTATCTTTTGTAAATATATTTATTTCAGGCAATATGTGATTTGTCTCCATGATCAAAGTAAAGCAAATCACATTTGAGGAGCTTTAAACACAAAACCGATAAATTCAAATAAAACGTTTATAAGAAATATTGAAGAATTCTTATAATTCTTATAATTTATGTAATTTATTTATGTTTTGTATAAGCTTTTAAATATATATTTTGTTTAATTTTTAATTTTTTTAATAAATGGCATCTGAAGTTGATTTATCCACCGATTATTTTCAATATCCAACGATTTTTTTTGTTAATTTTAGGGCTTGAATTATTATTTTTTATATAATATCTTGATATCAAATTGAAATGCTTCACATAGATCAAATATTGATTTTTGATATTCGTAGTCGATTTAAAACATTAATTAAAAACTTTTTCACTTCGGGATTTTTTTTTTTATTCCAGATTTGCTGATCTAAAATTTTCATAATAAAACTGTCAGCACAAGAGGAATGGGTGTGTCGACTTTGTATTAGCTTTGCTATTTTTCCTTTTTTCACATTTGTCACAAGTTACGAGTACGTTTGATATTGAATTTAATTTGCTAATGACACATTTAATTGTTCATAATATTCGGCAAACTTTAGAAACTATCATACACACCCACTTTTTCCAAACACTTTTATTCACTTACGATTAATTATAACTTTCAATTAAATTTGTATTTAAAAGCACTTCAAGCGCAATTTACCAGTCGAGTCGAGTCGAATTGAATTGAATTGAATTGCCCGAAATCTAGACGAAGTTTGATTTGCAACTGATTTTAGAATTGCTCTGAATCGATCTTTTATGTTGAATTCGCTGAATGCCACACGACTAAATTTACTACCTGAAAACACTAAACAACCGAACACAATCCCAATCCAATAGCAATAGGCAATTGGTGTCTCCGCACGCTCGTTGCACGGCAGCCTGGTGAGTAATAGGACAACTCTGGTAAGTTGCTCGAAATCAGCAACATGTGCTGATATCGCTGCTGCTGCTTGCTGTTGCTGCTCATTGTGAAACGAAACGAATTAACGATCCAGTCAATGAAATCAAAACATTCTCTCCACCAAGTTTCGATCTTGTTTTTAGAGCAGAGAGTGCAGCTGGTTCGCACCAGCACCAGCACCAACAACAACACCAGAACCAGATCAGATCGATAAGTCAATATTTGTTGCAATGCTGTGTTGTGGGTTGGCTTGATCTTGGGGTTAAATGAACTTGTAATTGTTAAGGATGAAAAATGATATGACATAAAATGTTCTAACAAGAAAAAAGTTTTGAAGGTAAAAATGTAGTTTTGTAGCTTATGTAAATATTTAAATTAATTAATAAATAAATAAATAAATAAATAAATAAATAAATAACAAATTAAGAAAGTGTATTCAAAACTCAAAAACTTAAATTAAATGTGTGTCTCTACTGAATTCAATAGCATTTTATTTTCATCGAAAAGATAATTAGTTTTCAAACTGAATTCTTTATTTGGGCATTTAAAAAGTTTAATGAACAAAAACTAATATAGAACGAGGCTAACGTCTTTCAGTTTCATACTTAACTCGCCTTTAAAAGGTTAACAAAAACTAAGTGAAGCACAAAAAATGCGCGAAAAAAAAAATGATTGACAAGATCAAATATTTAATTCTATTAGAATTAAATTTTCGAAAGTGAATCTAAAGGCTTGGTGGTTTTGGTTTGTTTGGATACAACCTTGAAATTCAGTTAACAAAAGTAAGTATGACCCCAACATTGGATATTGGATGCTGTCTCGCAGCAGTAATTTGTGCACGCTGAACCCAAAGCGAGGCGGGGCGGGGGGTTGGGGTGTGATGTTGATTTGAGTCGGCGTCGCATAAGCGGAAGCACAACAATTGCGGTGCTGGTGTCGTTGGCACCTCAGCCCTCGCACCCAAACGCCAACTCAGGTTTAAAGACATTTAAGCCGCGAATTAGCCATGAACTTTAAAAGCAAAACATGTGCGTGCGATTATTAACTGACAGATCAAGATGGTATTTAGGCATCGACAATGAAGGAGTGGTTGTTGGCTTTTTTAAACATTTCGCATTCAATTAAAATAATTAATCTGCAAATTTAAAGGATGTTGCATGTCTGGCCATCATACAAAAGCAATTTGTTCCGTAAGTTTATAAACAATTTTTTTTTCTAATTGTGGGTTTCGCAACATTTCTTAAATCGAGGTCAATTTAAGTAACAAGTTTACAGCGAATGTACTCGTACATATGTATGTATGTATGTATGTATGTATGTATGTATGTATGTATGTATGTATGTATGTATGTATGTATGTATGTATGTATGTATGTATGTATGTGCATTAAATTATTAGCAAAACAAACTTAAAACGAGAGAGAATGTAAATATGCGTTTCCATCAGTTCAATAGGATTCATTGCCAAGGTTTGTAAAACCCTGTTAGATAAAAACAACAACAACAACATTTGCGTAGGCAATCGAAAAATAAATGCGGCTATAGGAAATGCTAAAATTAATTTAATTCAAATGTTGTTTTATCTGTTGTGATATTGGATGATAAACTTGTTTATATCATTTACTTAAAATAAATTTTTTGAAAAATATATTTGGAAAAATATGAGAATTGCTTTAAAATTATAAACAAATAACTTCATTAAGGAAATTTTGTAGAAACTCCTGATTTTAAACTCAAAGTATCTTGTGAATGGCAAGAGAAAATTAATCTCCAGATATATCCAGTTCCACATTTTTTATGTTTACGGGAATAAATTTGGAATGCTTCTCTAATTAAAGAAATAATTAAAAAATAATAATATAATGCATTTGTTTAAAGCTAATATGCTAAGTTTCTAAGTTAGCATCCCAGGTTTGCCAAGGTACATATTCAAATTTCAAAACTCGCTCTTATAATTGGGTCAACTCGATCGAATCTATTCTTCGAATACATAACTTGGTAGCAAGAATTTTTTTTTTTATCATTATTCTCAGTGACAATATTCACAAATTGCGATTGCAAATTGTGCATTCAAACCAAAAGTCTAGACAATTTGCACTAAACTCGTGCAACTTACAATTTTATAAAAACAACAGCTACAACAGCAACAACAACAACAAATGCCCTGAAGTGTTTGAAAAAAATTTCAACGTCACGCTAAACGTTCCGACCTTGCACAATTAAAGGCATTACTCGTAGATCGATACGAGTTAGTTACATACAGACAGACATAAATACTCGTAAATACTTTACATACAGACAAATTACAAGCAGCGATTACTCATGTCGAGTGTAAGTTTTTCTGTTACACTCAGTGTGGATATTGTGTTTGGGCGGATGTTTGTATAGTCGTAGAATCAAAAATGTACGAGTGCATAAATTTATAAATATTTTTTAAAAGTATCAAAAACTGATTCGATGTAGCCATATCAGTCGGTTTCATTGTAGTCGATTAGATTAGATAGTTATGCTGTCTACGTTTAAGGTGGGTGCCAAAGTTCAATAAAGTTTTCCATATTATTCATAAAAGAATTTTAGTTAAAATACTGATTTTCTAACGAAGATATCTTCAAAAAAAGCATATACGAAATTGTTTGTATATTGTGTAAAAAGTAGTTCTAAAACAGGTCTGAAAAAAATTAAATGGTATAAATTTGTTTTCTTCGTGTTTCACTATTCACATTAAAGGACGAATAAATCCTCAACTCAAGAGCTGATATGAAAGCTTTGTAGGCTGAATATATATGTATATCCAATATTAATTTTTCAATATTTCTAAACTCTTAAGGTCCTTTTTTAAGACTCTGTGGTCTTCTCGAGTTTGAGCCTGATCAAAATCTAAAATGTGCCAATTTTTTATCTCCGAATTTCGAAGCAAGATATTTTGCTATTCGTGTTTTTCGGTTCCATATTTTAAATAAATGGAAGTGTACTTCCTAAAAGCTATTCCGCTTGCCACAACGCTACGTCACGTAAATTCATGTCAGTTATTTGTGAGCAAAGCTTTTTTTAATGCACATTATTCATGCATGATGAGGTCGCTTAATAACTGTACAATTGCATTTAGTTAAATAAAGCTGGCGAGCTTTAAGCTTTTGCCAGCAAAACTAAGCCAAGTGCAATACCAACACATACAAACATTATAGTTGTAAAATGTGTGCGTTTCCGAATTTCAAGGACAAAATACACAAAATTCAAGTGCAGTCAGCAAAAGTCAAACGACAAACCAGGCGCGTTTTCAAGGTAACTGTAACTAACATTTTAAGAAATGTTTACTTACGAGTCAGTAAAGTGTTTGAAGTCATAATGTACGGAGAAGAATTAAATCCTAAACTAAATAGATACATAAATAACAGAAAACTAAACTGAAATCATCGAAAGTTTTGCAATTGACATTATAAAGTTTTTTTTTATAGAGAAACGGTCTTCATCCGCATGGAGAGAACCTCTTCATTCATGTTTAAATAAATAAAAATCGAAAAAATACGATTTGTAAATTCAAACTAAACTTTATAAAAATAGCTATTTTAAGTTATAAATTAATAAAAATGACAAACATTTATTATGATTACGTTAAAATTATTTAAAGTGTTAAACGTTTAAATTTAGGCTCTTTGACATTTTTGCATTTAAATATGCAATAAAAGAAAAACAAAAAATTGCAAACAACAAAAACAGTTAATAGAAATTGAGCGAATAGAATAAGTAGTATCTGCAAAATGTGAAATACAAAAACAAATAATTGCATATGTGAGTGTATGACGCTGCCGCTGCCGCAGTCACAGTCACAGCCGCACCAAATGCAGCAGTTCGCCTTTTTAGTTGTCGCTCAGCTTTTGACACAGTAAAATGTGTGCACGAGATCACACAATAACGAAATTGCGAATGTGCACAATTTGTACAAAATATTTGATAATATAAAAATAAAAAGCACAAGCAATAAGCTAAATTGGTTAATATAACAAACAAACAAACAAACAAACAAACAATCAAATAAATAAACAGATAAACTAACGTTTAATCTAATTTAACTGAAAAGTAAATGCATTTGATAAATAAAGAAATGTGCAATTAGAACATTAAAAAAAACCAGCTGCCTCTCTAAAATAGTTTATTATCAAAATTCAGCGCGACACGTTAATGCAAAAAGTGTGCAGCTGCGCCTGTGTTTATTTGTTTTTTAATCTTCTTGCTGCTTTCGGTTGCTGAAGTTCAATGGCATTGAAAAGCGACGCCGAATATGACGAGAATCCGGACCATTTGCGCCATTTGTTTAGTCGAAAACAAATCGTGCCTTTTGCTATTAAAGACATCGTTTGCAGCGCAGGCAGCAGTTCCGGCGATAACTACATGTCGGTAGTTAAGCGTGTCCATATCAAAGGTCACGACGAAGACAAAGACAAAGACAATGGCGACGTCACTGTGGCAAGCAGCAAGAAAGGTGAACAAAAACAATAACAGCAAAGTGTTTAATTTTTTTGTTTTTGTTGAATATCTACTGATATATTCCAAAAAATTATTCTTCACTTTGTTTATTTTTAAAACTAAAATTGTTCCATAGCATTGATTAAAAGTATAACTAAAACACTTTTCAAGTGCAGCAAAAGAAGCAGAGCAAACTAAACCAACAAAAAATCAACAAATCGATGCAAGTAGGCAAGTTGTATATTTCATATTTGCATTGAGGTGGCGGCGCCGAATGGCATTCCCCGCGTGACCTTCAGCTGGCTATGTAAAACAACAACTACAATCGCACACATACTCTCAATAAACCCCGCATACTTGAAAGGCCATTTGTACGCACATACAAGTTTCATTCATAAAACTTTGCGACCGCGCAGCGAGTTTGTTTTCCTTTTTGTTGTGATCGCTCTTTTGCGATGTAAACAAAAAACAGCTGCTTTTGTTGTCGACGTACGTGTTTTGTGCACTGCATTTTGTGCTTAATTTAAAAGCTTTAAGCTTACATTTTATTTAAATCATATTTTGGCAATTGGGGCGTATGCGTGCTTTTTCTTAAGTCAGTTAAGACCAGTGATGGGCATCTTCGTGTAGAAAAAACTTGCAATTGATATTGCCCCTTAATATGTGTAAAATATATTTTAAGTTTGTAAAAATGAAGTTATTCGTTTGCAGGTTTTCAGTATTTGTTTATATTTTTTGAAAAACCATTTTTTTGTTACTAATTAAATATATGTATGTACATATTTTTAACGAATATTTGAATTTTAATTTCATTGATAAACTTACCTTCGTATACCAAATTCCGCGCTGCTTCTATCAAACTTTTTTACAGTATTATTATTTTAATTAATTTCCTAGAACGACAACAACTGACCGTCATTATTAAGCGCCAGATTCCGAGTAAATCGCGTCGGCAACTCTATCACTGCGATGAGGCCTTCTGCAATGAGATCAACGCCTACACACACGTTGTACCGTTACTGGAGCAATACATCAGCACATCTGACGCACTGGCTTTACCATTTCCGAAATATTATTTCTCTGCCAAAGATGATCAGGGCGAAATAATTGTACTGGAGGATCTCAAAGAATCGGGCTATTGCATGGCAAATCGTCTCGTGGGACTTGATCTACACTGTTGCGAGTTAGTCATGAAGGTAATCTTCTGAACGGAAAAATAGAAATTAATGAAAAATAATTTGGTGCGTTTGCAGCAATTGGGGAAACTGCATGCGGCCTCTATAGCAGCGAAACAATTAAACGGCGACAAATTTCGTGAGAAATGCGCACATATACGGGAAATCGTGTACGGCCCAGAGGCAGAAGAGTTTTACAAGAGCGTCGTCGAGTCATCTGTGCACGAGGCGATCAACAGCCTTAAAGCATCAAACTTGGACGGCAGCTTAACCGAACCGATACGTCTAATCGAGAAATTGCATTCAAAGATATTCGGCCAGATACAGCACAACGTAACCAACTCGATGGAGGGCCTGAACGTAATGTGCCACGGTGATCTTTGGGTTAATAACATTATGTTTGCCGAATCAAAGGATGACGTTAAATTCTTTGATCTGCAAGCAATGCGCTACACCTCACCGGTTTTCGACCTTCTTCACTTCATCTACACCAGCACGAAGCGTGACCTGCGCGATGTCTACACGAAAAGTCTCCTGCAGACGTACTGCGCTGCTTTATCCATGCATTTGGACCGTCAATTAACATGCAATAAAGGCAACACCGTAGATTTGAGCAAACTGCGAGATACTTACTCGTTTCCAAACATTAGTTTGGAATTTTATGCAAACGTTTTGTACGGTTTGGCAATAACCATGTGGATACTGCCAGCGGTCACATTCGATCCGAACAACATTCCCAATCTGGATGTAATCAGCGAAATGAATACGAGCGCTAAAGAGATTAAATGTACACAGAAGTTAACGCCCGAATATCACTCGAGATTGCGCGATCTGGTGTTAGAATTCTATCAGAATGGATTTTTAAATGCCGCCTAGATGCACTTAATCTTTTTGATATAAAGGGTTTTTAAAAGTTACCATCGATTCGGCTTCTCAACTCATTCCACGTTTTGAGGTGAGGTAGCGATTGAGTCGTATGTGCACTTTTTATAACACTACAAAAATGGTATTTGATAAAAAAAACACAAGTCGTAGCAATATTAAAGCAAGTTATAAGAATAGTCCACCAAAAATATTTTTTTTAGAATTGTTATATAGTACACATTATTGTTAAAAATTAATTTATAACAACTTTTGTTAAACATTTTTAATACTAGGCGCACTATTACAATTTAAGCTTCAAAATAAATGCATAACACTGAAATTAAATTAAAAAAATTGTTATTTTATTTTATTACCAAATTTTTTTATATTTCTAGTTTGGAAAATTCACAATAAAAAGAACTGAACTTGCCAATGTGCTCCGGACAGACACCAAAAATATACCATTTAAAAAAATGTAGCGAATTCGCAAACAAAAAACAAGAAAGAAAGGAAAACAAAAAACGAATTCAAATTGCTTACGATTACTGCAAAGTAACGCTGGGTATTATATAAGTTTGCAACTTGTGTTTGCATGGAATCAAATTTGAATTTTTAGTTTAACTACTAGCGGTGGTTCTTTCCTTATGTTTTTTATTCACTTGTTGCCACCCCAGCCGAGGAAACCCTTGACAAAGCCAGAAATCGAAGCGCCACCCTTCTTGCCTGGTGACTGCAGTTTATCGTCCAGCGGCGGCAGTTCAACGTAGTTCATTGCCAAATCAAAGAAGAGAGGCTTACAGGGTATCGCCTCCATTTCGGGTGTCATCTTGAACACATTTGGCGTCTTTGTGTGCAAAGACTGATCCTCCTTGTATTGCGCGAGGCGCTCGTAAAGTGGTTTCGTTGACTTTTGTGATTTCGCTGTAAATATCGCATCCTCGGTATTGTCATCTTCGAGTACGCTGTATGCATGTGTCGAGAACTTGCAGCCATCAATGGTTGATACAAGTTTCTTTAGTTCTTCGGTTTTTTGGAACAACTGGCCATTTGCACCAGCAGCTTTGCCGCCGCGCAGTGCCTCGTTGGCATAGTTCGATGAACGTTCATAGAGAGCGACTGCCTCCTTCCACTTCTTCATGTCGATCAGCGTTAGTGCGATGTAGTAGCAACGGAAGGCTTTAAAGGTCTGTGCTAAATTCTCGACTTCGGCTTGATAGATAGCATCCTCTTCCATGCCGGTTATCTGTTGCATTTCAGTGACATTTTGCAATATGATCTCGTAAAGGCGTGCTAGATCTTGCGAGCGGACACGCTTGCCTTCGCCAACGATTTTACTCTTTTGATTGGGATCGTCAAAGTTGCTCTTGGCCTGTGCATGAGATGAGGGAAAACAAAAGCAAATTATTTCTTCTTCTAGTTGTTACAAATTAAAAATAATTTTACCTGCTCGACCAAGCACAAATTACGCTGCAACGTACGACTGTGCCGAATGTATGATAAATACGCCAGCAAATATTGCACGCCCGACACCGTTTGTCCGGTGGTGAGCGAGCGCAACTTCGGATCCTGTTTGATTTCCTCCTTGACCGCTTGAATAGCGTCTTTGCAGTCCATCAGAATACGTTCGATTAGCTCAATCTTCGCCTCCAGCTTGGCGGTCTTCTCCAGACTCTTGTCCAACTCCTGGGCACTCAACAAGAAGAGACGGACCTTCTCCGGTCGAACAGTGACCTTGCGTCCGCGCCACTCGATCGTTTGCAGTCCCTCGCTGCTCTCCGTCTTTGTCTGATTGACAAGCACGTCCAGATTCTCGAGCAGACCCTGAGCGCGCAACTCAAGCAAATCATCCATATTGCCTGCTCCGCTGCTACCGCCGCCGCTGATGTTATAAGCGCAATAACGCAAATTGGGCGTAAACTCGTTGACCTTGGCGCGATATAGCTCCTGCTCGTCGTCGGGCAGCGCTTTTGCAAGGTTCTCGTATACGACCTCAGCGCGTTTTAGATGCTCTCCTGCTGTCTTCCACAATTGCAGTTCGAAGTGCAGCGTGCCGTGCATCCAAGCGACGTATGCCTCGCACTCGAGCTTGGTGCGCGCATCAAATGCTTCCGACTAGAATAAAATAAAGCGTTTAATTTTAAATTTTAAAAAGTGTTAACAAACGGTGTTAAAATAAGAAAAATGTATTTGAAAATTGTTGTTGAAAAAAGAAAAGAAGACCCAGGATTTTCAAAGACAAACAACATAAAACCACAATCTTAAACAATTGAAACTATAAAATTAACATTAACATTTCTTTTTTACAAAAAATTTAAATATAATTTTTTGTGTTTGCAATTTTAGTTTTTAATTGAAATAGAAAACGAAACTATAAATTATATTTTCTGACTTTCTAAAACCAATTCAAAACAAAATTATTTTCATTATGCTTACATTGCACAGTTCCTGCAGTTGCAGTGCATAGAAGCACGCCTTGCGCAGCTTCGCAATCAAGTGGAAACGCTTGCGCGGTTCGGTGTTCGACTCCTGCTTAAGTTGCATTGCATACGACCAGGCACGCTCCGCACTGATCAGCGGAATGTGAATGAAACGTTCGTCGGCGCGCTTGCCTGTCAACTGGGCTAATGCGACATCGCGACGCTTGAAGTGACGCTTGTCTCCCTGTGGAAACTTGAGGGCCTTGCGTAGTCGACGAATGCGACGTGTGCAATATCCACGATAGCGTTGATAGTCGCCATGGCGCAGACCATGCTGTTGTTGCGCATCCTTGATCATGTGGAGAACTAAAAGAGCAAAAAAACCGGATTAGTGAAAGTTGTATTCATTTTTTTTGGGACTGCGCCTGCACTGCACAATTTCGAGGTTAAGATGTTTTTTTCTTGTCTCGGGATTTTTTCGACAAAAACTTACGCTCCACCGTGAAAACTTTTGTCGGCTCTAACGGTACTGGTGCAGCCGCCTGCTCTGGCTCAGTTCTTTCTACATTTTCTGCAGTTTCCTCGACCATTTTATGTGGTTTAAAATTCGTTCGACGTGTGTTTTGTTGGCAAATCAGGAAACTTTTAACTGCTAAAGAAGACAAGAAGAAAGCAACTGTCAAAAGACGTCATCGATTTTTGTTTCGGAAAAGTTTTCGAAACGAGCTTATTAGATATTCGAATAGCTGAAGCTGCCAGCTTTCAACAATGTGAAAATTAATTAAAAATTTTAAATCGATCATCGGAGTATTCAAATATATTATTAAAAAAAGTAACATATTTATTTACAAATTACATCATTTTAAAAAATATTTAACGAAACATACAATGAAAATTAATTAATACAACAATTTACCTCATTGAGTTGCTCGAAAATTTTTTTATGACGTTAAAATGTTTATGAATTGTCCAAATAAATTTCCTGCCTGCTGTCTTCAACGGTAGCTTGTGAAGTTATTTATATATCAAATAAAAAAAAAAATTTAATTCACTTTGTAGGTAACGACTATGACGATGTACAAATTTTCAAATCAAAACCAATAATCGACCTAACGGATTAAAAGATGGTGGCAGCACAAGTTTTCGAAGTTTCCTTATTCGAACATTTTGACGTTTGACATTTTCTTTTAATTCTTGGCTGACACGCAGAGTGTGGCGTTCGCCCTTGATATTTTAGAAATAACCAATTTCCAAGGTAAATAAATTGAAAAAGAGTTTAAATCTCGCATTAAATTTAGAAGATATATTTGTTTTTATTCGCGGCAAGTGAAAATTAGTGCAAAAAGTAAAAAATAACTGGAAGTTGAGGTTATACTTTCACTAGCTTATGTCCGTCTGTTCGCTGGAACTGTGCTGCTGCATTGTAGCTGGGTGGTGGTAGCTGTCTGTCCGTCTGTCTGTCCTTGTGACGTCGTTTCATTGCTTCGTTGTCAATTTAATTGAATGCGAATGCATTGTGAAATTTTCATGCGCTGTAAAACGTGCTTTTCCATTTCACTGTTCAAGAATGATTTAATCAATTTTTTTTTTCACACACGCCGCTGCAACATAGCATGTCCCGCCGAAAGGACAACGAGGAGACCGATAAGCAGACGCGTATTGCCATCGTCAGCGATGACAAGTGCAAGCCGAAACGTTGTCGGCAAGAGTGCAAAAAGTCTTGCCCTGTGGTGCGTATGGGAAAGCTTTGCATTGAGGTCGCACCCACCTCGAAGATTGCATCCCTCTCCGAGGAACTGTGCATCGGTTGTGGTATTTGCGTGAAGGTGAATTTAAAATATTTTATTTCTTTTATATAATTTTTTAATTTCTAATTTATTTCCTTTTATTTATTTAAACCAGAAATGCCCCTTTGAGGCCATTACCATCATCAATGTTCCCAGCAACTTGGAGAAGCACACTACGCATCGCTACGGCAAAAATTCATTCAAGTTGCATCGTCTGCCCATTCCCCGACCCGGTGAAGTGCTCGGGCTCGTTGGCCAGAATGGTATTGGCAAGTCCACGGCCCTTAAAATTCTGGCTGGCAAACAAAAGCCAAATTTGGGCAAATTCCTCGATCCACCAGACTGGACTGAAATTCTGGCATATTTCCGCGGCTCCGAACTACAGAATTACTTTACCAAAATTCTTGAAGACAATCTGAAGGCGCTGGTTAAGCCACAATATGTAGATCAGATACCAAAAGCTGTGCGTGGCACTGTGGGCGATCTGCTGGACAAGAAGGATGAGCGCGAAAATCAAACAGAGATCTGCAAAATGCTCGATTTGACGCACATTCGTGATCGTGATATTGCTCAGTTGTCGGGTGGAGAATTGCAACGTTTCGCCATTGCGATGGTTTGCATTCAAGATGGCGATATTTTTATGTTTGACGAACCGTCGTCCTATCTGGATGTAAAGCAGCGTTTAAATGCTGCGTTGACCGTGCGCAGTTTGCTGCATCCTACCAAGTGAGTAGCTTGCGTTTTTTGTTTTTTATTTGATTATTTTAATTTGTTTTGTTTTTAAGGTTCATCATTGTCGTTGAGCACGATTTATCCGTGTTGGACTATTTGTCTGATTTCATTTGCTGCTTGTATGGTGTGCCTGGCTGTTATGGCGTCGTTACTATGCCCTTCTCGGTCCGTGAAGGTATCAACATTTTCCTTGACGGTTTTGTGCCAACAGAGAACATGCGTTTCCGTACGGAATCGTTGACTTTTAAGGTTAGCTCAAATGTCTAAAATGTCCGAAACAACAAAGGGATTATTTTTATTGAAATATTTTTAGATATAGTTCAAGTTTTATTAAGTCATCTAATATTAAATTTAATATTGACTATAGGTTTCCGAATCTGCAACCGAGGAGGAGATTAAGCGCATGAATCACTACGTTTATCCTGCTATGTCGAAGACGCTGGGCAAGTTTCAGCTGGACATACAGGAGGGCCACTTCAGCGATTCAGAAATTCTGGTCCTGCTTGGCGAAAATGGTACCGGCAAAACGACCTTTATTCGCATGTTGGCCGGTAACTTGCAACCAGATGGTGGCATCGAGTTGCCCGTTTTAAATATTTCCTATAAGCCGCAAAAGATTTCACCTAAGTTCCAGAATCACGTGCGACATCTGCTGCACGATAAAATTCGCGACGCGTATGTTCATCCACAATTCATTGCAGACGTCATGAAACCAATGAAAATCGAAGAAATCATGGACCAAGAAGTACAGAATTTATCTGGTGGTGAATTGCAACGTGTTGCGCTGGTGTTGTGCCTCGGCAAACCCGCGGATGTATATCTGATCGATGAGCCGTCTGCGTATCTAGATTCGGAGCAACGTTTGGTTGCCGCCAAGGTTATTAAGCGGTATGTGTTGAAACTTATAAATATTTTATTATTTAAAGTAAACTGGACCACAAACCGACGTAGACATTTTATTTATTTTTTATATTAAAAGTAACATCTAAATTTTTAATTTTTCTTTTGCAGTTACATCTTGCACGCCAAGAAGACTGGCTTCGTTGTGGAGCACGATTTCATAATGGCTACCTATCTGGCCGATCGTGTCATTGTGATCGAAGGTCAACCGTCAGTGAAGACCGTCGCATTCTCTCCACAGTCGCTGCTTAACGGCATGAATCGTTTCTTGGAGCTTTTGGGCATCACCTTCCGCAGGGATCCCAATAATTTCCGACCAAGAATTAACAAGAACGCCTCCGTCAAGGTGAGTTTTAAATAATAAAATTTATTGGAAACAAGGAGAGAAAACAAACTGATTTATTTTGCAGGACACTGAGCAAAAACGCTCCGGCCAATTTTTCTTCCTGGAGGATGATTGCCATTGAACAGAACGTCAGAATGTCAGCGATTTGTACACGTCTAAAGCATAAATTGTTGAGACCACATTTTTTTTGCTGCAAATAAGTTTTTTAAACAAATTTTTCATCATCTTTGTATTTGTGTATTGTTCTTTTCTTTATTTTATTTACGATTTTAAAGCACTGCAGATTTTTAGTTAATACAATTTTGTATATCTTTCAATAGTAAAATCGAATTAAACAAAATAATAGCTACAATAAATTGTTTATACAAAAACAGACAAACGAATTGATTTTTATTTTGTTAAAACACATTTTGTTCGAATAAAAGATTTTTTGTTTAATAAAATCAAACCAAATACACGCATTAAGAAGGTAAGCCAAAAAAGTATAGATTGAAAAAAACCTTAATTTTCGAATAAAATGTTTCTGTTTTAAGATGGAGCAATTCAATTGAATTATTCGAATTTAAATCAACAAATTTATTAAAAGGTCAAACAATTGTGTTTAAACAACTGGAGAACAAAAAAGTTTTTTCTAACAACCATTTAAGAGCAAATCGCCAAGTCTTGTGGTTTTAAAATTTGTAATTCTTATCTAAAATACTCGATTATTATGTGAGTTTTTATAAAAAACAAATCCTTCGTCGATCGTCTTGATAATAATCTTACGGATTTATTATGAATTATTTTTGTGAAATGTTAAAAAAATAAAATAAAAATCATTGTAAATCTTTAATTTAAAAATAATACAAATAATATGTTTTTATTGTGCTGAATTGTACATATAATGTATATATAAAACAAAGAGTGAAATCGTTTATAGTTTATTTGTGAATAGAACATAAAATTAATTTGTTGTACGTGATGTGCAAAATTTGATGTTTATTCTTTATAATCTTAAGCCCCGATTTGATTTGAATTTGCTTTGTCCTCTTAAAGTTTTATGTTTCTAGAAGGCAGATTCGTAAACTTCTTTTTTTTAAGTTTAAACATTGAATGAAAAACACACATATCAAATTTACAAAATTATTAAATTGTTTTGTTTTTCTTTTTGCAATAATTTCACATGCTTTCTGCTTAGAGAGTACAATGCAATTAAAGTTTATAGTAAATAGTTAATTGATTTAAGTATGCAATTCGCAAATAGGTTTTACTTAAAGTTTACATATTATAAATGCGTCAAAAATTGACTCAATTTGCACGTGCTTTACATTTAGAGAGCGCAATATAAGATCATAAAATTGTTTTTGTTATTCATTTGTATACTATTTAAATCTATTGTCTAGGATAGATTTAAAGACAGTTAAAACGGTTTTGATTTTTTTTGTTTTTCTTTTAAAGAATGTGACGGCGTAGTATCGGAGTTAAGTAAAAAAATGTTAAGAGAGCGTTTAAATTGTAACAGTTTTTTTGTTGTTTTAATGTTCGGCGTTCAATAGGTCTTTCAGCTCATGACTTAGGTCAGCGGCTTGTTTGCGCAGTTTGACAGCCTATAAAACGAAATTTATTTAAAATAAAGCGATTTAAAATTTTATTGTGAAAATAAAAAAAAGAATTTAAAGCCAGGCTTGTCGTCATTCATAATCAATTGTGTATCGTTTTAAATTTTTTCTTAATATTTTATGTATTGGGAATACTACCTTAGTTCTTAGCTCTTTCTCGAGTGTAATCAAATCCTGAATTTGAACCATTGTATTTGCAATGTTCTTCTGGTCAATAGTCCAACGCAAGTACAATTCTATTTGCAAGAAAAATGATATTTATTTATAAATTAAATTTTGTAAATTAACATCAAATTAAATTGTACTAACCACTCCACAGCTCTAAACTAATAGGCGCCACCGAAGGCCAAATGACGTGTGGATTTGGTTCGTACAACGAGTTTAATAGGTTTTTAAGAACATCGGGTCGATTCAGGTACGACCAGAGACTGGTGGTGCGCTTATGTACATGTAACTCATGCCGCTCCCGTTCCGAATCACACAAGAACGTGCCGTACTGCGAGAAATAACTGTGCTCGAACAGAAGCATTAGCATCTGCGATGTGAACTCAAAGCTGCAGGGAAATTGCAGAAACAACTGATAGATGCAGTCCAGAAAGAGCACAAAAGTGGCGCCCGAATGTTTGGGACGCCCTTGCGAAGACGTGTAGCATGAATAACGATGGCGTGATGCAAACGGATGACCCGCCTGTATCCATTCACGTTCGATAAGCGCTTGTATACTAAAAATTTCAATATATTATATACACAGTAAATTGAATTAAGATGCGTCTAAAACGAACCCTCTTACGGTGCGACAATCGGGATTGAGTATAATTTGCACTAACGATGTCACTATCAACGTCGAGTCTAGTCCCTTAGCACCATGCACCAGTACTGGGCTACCATCCTGATCTAGACATTGTGCGACAACGCAAGCAGCATTTAAAGAGTTAAGCACCAAACTCAACCAACCGCTGCCTTCAAGGCGGGAGAGCCATTTATCTGGCGAACAGGTAATGTCATTGCAAGCTGAATGTTTTACGAAAAAATTATGGATTATTGTCTTTTTGAATTTTGTTATAAACCACAAACTAACCATCAATTAATTTCGCATAACTATCTAAAATGACTGAAGGTGTCGAAACGTTGCCAATGGCACGATTCACTTTCTTCCACTGCGAATAGTGTTGGTCGGTTTCGGTGTTGGATTTGCCTTTACCCCACGTGTCGACTATGAAACCCTTTTTACTGCGTCCCAGCACAACGTTTAGAATGGCCTCGTCGGCGCGACATCGCTTCATGCCCTGTATTGAAAGAGGCTGAGCACTGCGCATTAGGGTGGCCTATAAGAAAAACAAAGATAATCATTTAATCCTCTCAATTTGAACTCAAAGTTTTTAAGCTTATCAATTAAGAATTAATTTATATATTTAGTTGGCCTTTAATTCGTGTCGATTATAATTAACTTTAGAAAACGTTCGTTTAAGAAAAAAATTTTACGTTGCAAAAATAAATCCAATTAATCCGCAATTTAACAGGAAAGCAAAATCTTTAAACGTAACGCATCCACCAAGTCAGCTAGTCACACACTAAACGAGTTAGGAAAATTAAGTTTTTTCTTTGTTGCCATGAAGAGCCACAAGAGCGCCAAAGTGCTCTGACGAAATCTAATTATCACACGACACGACTTAAGCATTAGATTCCGTTGATTGCGCACGCAATAAAGCGTAAAAAAACGAGCGACGATACCAGATAAATTCCAAACTCGTCATACAACAGCTTTGTTACAAACTCATACTCACCCCATTTTCGTGGCGATAGCTTAGCACCGGAAAGCGACCACCATCCCTGAATGTGGCCGACTGCACAATCTGTTCGTCTGTAATTGATTTAGGCACGATGAGCGTAGCTCCATATGTAGAACAGACGCTAAAGTCTTTGTTGACATTCGAGATGCGCCACTCGCATCCACCACCGAGACAATCACCGCCTCCAACGGCAACATTAGCATTGCTAACATTGTTGCCACTGCTATTGCAAGCGACGCCAACACCTCCACCACCACCAGAAATAAGCTTAGAAAACTCCAACTCAGGTCTGCAGAATGAAAACGATAGCGATAATTTAAAATTTCCAAACGCTTATAATGTAAGACTCACCGAAACATTGTGTAGCCATCCTCTAGTATCGCGTACATTGGTCGATAAAAGAACGGATACTCTAGTTCGGGATTTTGAAGCGCAACAAGTGACTCCAGCGTCGTCGCCACATTAAAATAGTCTTTAGCGCAACGGATTTCTAGCGAAATGATGCGCAGATCCTTGCATTTAAGCGTTATAACACCACCAGTGACAATGTTCTGCAGTTGAAATGGTTTCTTTTCGATGCAGTCGATGTTCTTGTGCAGCAGCTATTCAAATAAAACATTTATTTAATAAATTAAATTTGAGCAAAATCTGTTGAATAACCATTTTGATATTAAACAGGAAAAATTCAATTTTAAGCTACAAGAGACACAACTCAAAATTGGTTTAAATTTTAAACGCTGGAAGTCGATGTTAAAGAGGCACATTTTGAGGTGTGCTACTTCCAAAATGCTTAATACAAAAAGTTAAATTTTTTACTGAATTATAAAATCAAAACTCTCAATTTCAACTTTTGCCAATTTTATCATTTTCCTCTTTGCGCACAGATTTTGGCGCTTCTAAAATTTTTTTTTGAGTTGTGCCACTTTTGTAGTGTGTGTGCGATATACATATTCAAAAATTATTCTTTAATTTAATTTCACACAATCAGCTTAATTTTAGGCCACTAATTAATAATAATGTTTACTCCTTGGGACCCATTTTAATTTTTTGTGAATCGAATTTCGCTCATTGAATATTATCATAAAAGTGAGCATCTAAAAACAAAAAATAACATTTAGCTATGAGCTTTACCAACATCCAACACGTACCCACAGTTCCTGACTGTTTTCCTGCCGCGCGCTCAACAGCAGGTGGTGGCCTGTTATGCACAGAGTGCCCTCAACTGTTGCATGCAGATGGTCGTGTAAAAAGACACCGTCCAGCTTGGGTGTTTTAATGAGATCCGCAAATTCCATTGCTCAATTGTCTTTGTCCGTGTTCCGCGTTTCCGCCTGAGTGCGTTCGTTTCTGCTCTTCTCTTCCGGAACAATTGGTTGTGTGTCGGCGTGACCAGACACTGTTTTTTTTTTCTTGTACACCACTGGCGTTCTTTGCACGCCTTCTTCGTAGTCAGACTAATTAACCTTTTGGTTTTTCATTGCATTGCTCATTGCACAAAAAAGTGTGGGAAAGATGAGCAAAAGTTGGTAGTGGTGGGTGGGTGTTTGATTTTTGATTGCAATGGGAAAAAAGAAGAGGCGGCGCGGCAGTAGATAAATGTTCGAGTTTTCGAAGGCGTTTGATAATAATTTGAACTAAATTTATATTCTGAGTGGCGATTAATGCAGCTGTTCAATTTTTTGTAGATAAACTCGCGATAAAAACTTTTTTTCGAAAGAAAGAAAACAAAATCAACCAACCACCAGCGACAACGACGAATGCTTGCAAAAAAAAAACACAAATACCACTGACAGCAAATTTTTCCTTTGTCGAAATAGTTCGAAATTACATACTAAAACCGACTGGCAAGTGTGTTTTATTATTTGTCTAAAATAATATATATATAGAAAAAGATTGTTAAAATGTTTTGTTTTTATTAAAAAAAAAAAACAAAATTTTCTCTTAATCCGTATTTTTTGTTTAGTCGCCTCCAACGTATTTTGTTTGGCTCCTTAGCCGATTTTAGCCATTTTTTCGGCGGCGACACGTCAGCCGTTTCTGATTTTGAGTCAATTTAAAAATGAACTAAAAACTGACACATAACGGCTTTATGAGCTGAGACACTTTTATATTCATATAAAAAAATATATATATATATATATAAAAACGCGATTCAAATAAAGTGAACTAAATAAAATAAGTGAACATTTTTACGGCTGTCATTATTTTTCACAGCACTTCAAAAAAAAAAAGTAAAACCAATATTTATGTATAATATTTATTTTCACAATAATTTATTTCGATTTACCACTGATGCTAAATGTCATTTAAATTGTTTTTGTTTTTATCTTCTTCTTAACTTTATCTTAGAATACAAAAACCTAAAAAGATTGCTTAACTGATATTGCATATTTTTGAATTGAATTCGTAGAGTGGACTCACAATATGCCTAAAGCTAAAGGCTGCCTAATAAAAACAACGTTCGATTTAGGAAGAGGTACTAAAATACTGGCTAAAGGTTTTTCTTTCTTTGTATCACAATATTGAATAGTTGTGGAAAACAACTAAAACAAAAACAAAAACCAAAACCTAAGAACAAATAATTAAAACTGAAGTAAGTTAATTAAGAAAAATAAGGGTTTTATTTAAAAAAAATTTTGTACCAAATTATAAACTTAAACATATTAAATTAATACAAAGTTATTAACTAAAAAATAAACGAATCAACTCATTCAAATTAATATAATTACATGATTATTAAAACTATCAAATAAACTAAATTAAATTTAAATTAAAGTCAAACTTAAATTACATAATTGAAAATTTGTTTAAATTAAAAAAAAAAACGAAAATTAAAATAACTGCATATAAGTATGTACAAGTTCGAAATGCATACATGTTTATGTATGTTTAAAATTAATTTTAACGAAATGAATATAAAAAATGCGAGCATAAATAAAGCAGAGAACAAAAAACAATAAATGGAATGCATAAACAACTGAGAAACAGAAATGCTTTTTCAAAATGCAAAATTAATTAAAGCGAATTTAACAAAACGAACAATCAATGTAAGAACGAAACAAAACGAACAGACAAATGAAAATATGTTAAGTATGTTGTTGTTGTTGTTGTCGAAAAGGGAAGACAGTCCTGGAGATGTGCTGGATGCAGTGCGAAAATTTGTGTTTGTGTAAATGCCAAAATGGAAGCATGTTTGCAAAAAAATTAAATAAAATAAGTTAAAAACGAAACATAGCACACTATTTAAAAAGTTCTGTTTTAAAATACAAAATTAAGCCTTAACTGATATTTAGTTTGATGTACAAAATACAATTCAATAAAATATATATTCAAAATGATTTTTTAGTACTGCACTATGCTATACAAATAATGTATAAAATATGTTGTATATCGTAGAAATAAAATCGAATACGCTCGCAAACGTAACGCAATTGAATTCTGTTGTATTCATACTAAATCGGTTACTTAGCACATTAGCACAAAATAAATAAATACTACTTAAGTGACAATTTCGTTTATGATGCTATGCGATTGTTTCTAAACAAAACTTAAAATCCTACATAAAAACTATTAAATAAAAATTTACTTTTTTCGATGACAAATGAATTAGAATTATTAAAGCGTTTAATTCATGTTTTGTTGCGGTAGTTGTAAAAAAAATCGTATTTTTGTTTTTGTGTGTGTTTTTCTTTGTATAGCTTCTCAGAGACGCTAACATTTTTAAAATGCTATCGATTTGCAATTTTAGAATATAGTTCATACATAAACTACTTAGTTAGCGTACAACAACTACACATTTTATAGTATATAATTGTTAAATATTTTTTTCAGTGTAATTCTATATACTTCAAAGATTTTCACATGAAAATAATTTCTTATAGTAACTTATAGCAAATAATGCAATAAAATTGGAGTTAAGCTTATTAGAATTAGTTTAGTACTACAGCAGTTTCATTTCTTTATCTTCTTAATTGATTTATACGTAAATACACTTAAGCGTTTAAGTTTAAACCTAATGTTATAAATTATTATATATAAATTTTTATAGGTATATAGCATGTATAAAATAAATAGGTTTTCTTTCTCATATTTATATATGATTTTTTAGTATATTAAATATACATATATATATATATATAAAGAAAATAATAGTTATAACAATAATAATTGTAATTTTTATAAAAAAAAAATATTTAGAACATAATTTTTTTACAGAATTTGAACTTTTGCTTCTTCATAGTGCATTGATGCTGTTGTGCGTTTGTGTGTGTAGCTGGGGCAAATAATTTACTTAAATCAATTCGGCGAAAATCGTGTTTATCATAATTCAAAGAATGCGTTTTAAAATTCAATTTGTAGTAGGTAATTAAAAGAATGTTTATAAAATGATCGTCATTTACTCTAAGAACTCAAAATTATAAAAAAAAATTACGATTTTTTTTATTTTGAAATTTATGGCACACAGAAATTAAATTTGCTGCATGTAGAAGGTAAAATTTCGATTTAGTTCAAACAAAATGAAAACTCCATGGGTTTTCATATAATGGTTAATCAATTGATTTTCTAGACTTTAAATTGGGAAGATTTTGTTTAATATAAAAATGTCATTAAATTATTGCGACCAACCCAATTAGCGAAGTGATCGAAAACGACTACTGTACGAAACATTATAAATTTGAATATAAAAATGTAATCGGTTTTGAAATGTTAAAAATCATTTGCCTCGGATAAATGTACTTGGCGCCCGCTTACAACAAAACAATAACAACAACAACAATTGTCGTCACTAAAAGTAAGTACCTATTGCTTTTTAAGTTGTCTAGGTACAATGTTGCACAACATTTGTGCGTGTTGGTGTGTGCCTCAACATTTGTTGGCATAACGCTCTGCCGTTGTTGTTTTTGTTGCCGTCTCACGTAGATAAATAGCTGGCGTTGGCGCCGTTGTTGCTGCACTGGATGTGGAAGAATTGCTGGAGGAAGCGTTGTTGGTATTGTGCACGTGCGAATGAGCGTGGGCGTTGTGGTGGGCATGTACAGTTGCGGCGGCGCGCAGTAAATGTTGCTGATGCCGTTGCTGTTGTTGCTGCTGCTGCTGCTGCTGTGTCGTGGATGACTGCGGATGCATGTTGTGCATAAAATAGGCGTTCATGTTGCCGTGCTGTTGTTGCTGCTGCTGCTGCTGTTGCTGCTGATATGGATAGGCCATCACTAGCTGCATTTGTGGCAGCACCTGCTGCTGCTGTTGTTGCTGTTGGTGTTGCTGCTGCTGCATATTCAAATGGCCAGCGGCGCCGCGCATCATATGCAAATAATTATCATCGCCGATCGGTGCCTGCCGACTGCCATATTTCAATTCGCGCGCAATTCCCTGCTTATAGTCGCGATGATCCTTATCGATGACATAGGCCACCTGACGCAGCTGCTCGATAGTCGCTTGAAACTCTGCATACGCCTGCGCCGACTGTTGTTGAAGTGCTAGAGCAGTCGGCACGAGCGGATTGTGCTGCTGCAGATGGTGGAAGGCGATCGGATCTAGTAGCGCGTCCAATTGCGTCATATGCGACATGATCAGCGTATGTATGCGCTGTAAATCCAGCGCCGGGTCTAACGCCGTCACCAGATCCATCTGAAAGTAGTCCATGGCAGCAGCACTGACATTTTTGCAGCCTGGCGCATTCTCGTCGGAGCGCGAACAGCAGCTGTACAGTCCGTTTACAAAGGCGGACGGGTGAAAGAATTGCAAACGGATGGAATTGGTAAGGCAGATCTTGTGCAGCAGATCGATCCATTCGCGCTCCTCGACACAATTTGTGGTTTGAACAATTAGTGAGCGATCTTTACGGACAATCTGCGGAGAAGGAGAAAATGTGACGGAAAAATGGAATTAGAAAAAATAGCAAAAACATCAATTTTGATATTTTATAATAAAAATATAATTTTCAATCTGTAAGAATAATATTAATAAATAATTTTACTTATTATTATTTTTTTAATAAACTACAAGCAGCATTTTTCGCAGCTACTATACACTTTCTCTGCGCGTGTGGAAAATACAGCGCGTAAATTTTCAAGCCTGTGAAATAGATTTCAAAAACAACAACAACAACAACAAGACATCCGCGTGCTGCAATTAAATACTGAGCAGCAATGACACTTAAAATTTAAATAACAACTACACAAAGAAGAAGACGTACTTTGCATAAAAGTAAAAAAGCATAATTAAAAAAACAAAAAAATAGTGAGAAAACAATGAAATCTAAATCCGCTACAGCTTTACCTGCCTTCCCATTAAAAGAAGGTGTCTTCTTTTTCTTTTTTTTAATTACTGTCGCGTAATTAAAAAAAGGGAAAATGTTGAAATACCCTCAACAAAAAATAAAAATAAAACTTCACTTGAGTAATGCGCTGTGAGCTTCTCTATTTCAAACAAACAACAAAAACCATACCAAATGAAATGGAATGTGCTCAGAGATCTCGTCGGCAGCGCCATAAAGAATGGGCACACTATGTTTGGCAGCGTGTGAACTGCATTTGCAATTTGCGTCCTCTACTCTTCTTCATCGCGACGCAGCGTGCGCGGCTAGCATGAAACATAATTTATTTGTTGATTTCACTAGTGCAGCGACGCCGCCAAGTGTGGGCGGAGTAGGAGTCGGTACGACGGACAGTTTTGTGTTTTTGCCAGTCTTTCATAGATTTTATTCAAACAAACGCATGCGAAGATCTACGCTAACTATTAAATCTAATTACTTTGCAGAATTTGAGTTGATTTCGTTTTTATGCAAACGCAACATTTAAATAATCCGAACATATTCAAAGAGAAAATTAGAAAACTTAAGTCGCGTCAATTGGTAAAACAACTTTTAGTTAATTTTTTGTTTTATTAAAAAAAAAAACAACAAATCGAGAATTCAAATTTCAACTACTGTATTTTTTTTTTTTAAACAAATTCAATTGTTAATCCGTGTAAATAATTAAATCAATTAATATAAGTGCGGTCAGTAGAACAGCTTGTTGCTTTCAGTTAAAGGAAATACAAAAAGAATGCTTAAAGTGCAACGGAACTGCCAAGAAAATGCAAGTTTTTATGTTTCCTATTTCAAAACTAATTAACAATCATTTTATTTCAATTTCAATTTCATAAACGAACTCAAAACCTTCGCACTCTGCAAGTGAGCCGCAAAAAAGTTAATTGTGAGTAGCGTTGCATAAAAGTGGGCAAAAAGTCAGGCAGGCAGGCAGACAGACAGACACATGAAAATGTAAATGTGTTAAAAAAAAACAATAACACACAGAAAAAAAACAAGCTCATGCATTCGTAAGCGTATGCGTTTCCGGTGTTGTTGGTGTCTTAAGCTGGCGTTCGGAATGTAGCGTTCCTCTTGTTATGATTGTTGTTGCAGTTGCCGTAGTTTTGGGTATGTCTAAATACGTTGTGGGTCTTTATTTTGCAATGAAACAATTGCGGTGGTTTTTGCTTTCATGAATAATTTGTTTTTGTTTTTTTCATATGCTTGTAGTAAGTATGTAACATTGGGTGTTTGGAAAATGTTATGGCATTTTGAAATTTTGTTTCACTTGAATTTGTTTATTAATCACATGAGCGGTTTCAAGTTCTAAGGTTCACTCTAATTGCCAATCTTCCACTCTTGCCTTTTAAAGCCAAGTGTTTATTTGTTAATTGGATTTGTTAGTTTTTTGTGTGGATAACTTCTCAAAATTTGGTTCACGTGTTTTATGAATAAGAATTTTAAATATGAAACAAAAATTAAAAAAATAATAGAAAAAGCTTTATAAATCGAACGTATTGTTGTGATATTGTGTCAATTACTATACCAGCCGCCAGTTTGGAATTAATAAAAAAGTGTTGTTGATATAGCAAAATGGTTTTTCATATGAACAAGATTTTTTTTTCTTCAGTTCGATTTGAATGACAACGAACAGTTACTAATTTAAATATTAATTACAAATAAAACGCGTTTTAAAAGGTGTACTCAAAAATTATTTCTAACTAATGCACGGGCGGGCGGGCACATTAGAAGAACAAGTTAACTGCCACGCGTTGCATTTTTGATTAAACGAAAGCAGTGGCTGGCGCAGCACGACACTCCTCAATTGGAAACAGTGTCAAACGACAATAACAAATAGTGGCGCTCATTTATGTCGCCTACATTTAAAATGATAAACGACTCATAGCCTCGAAACTCACCTTAAAACAATTCTGCATTTTGAAGCTCTTCTCGGTCAATTGCTCGACGCGCTCGATCTCCGAGAGCGGTATATCACAGATGGGTTGCTTGCCCTTCGATTTGGCATAGCTCAACGTGTGCGTGGTCAGTCGAAAGTAGCGCTGCTTGAACGGGCGTCGACCGAAGCGTTTGCGGCATTGTGGATACTTTGTCATCATTCTATTAGATGTCCCGACGAGAAGAACAGAATCAGAAAAAATAGACAGAAAAGGAAAGAAAGAAGAGAGTGCAAAATTAATCAAAAGTATCAATTTTGAAATAATTAACAAATGTGCCAAAAATAAATGAATTTTTGATTACAAAAAGAAAACTTTTGAATTATCCTTACCCCTCGCTAAGTTAGTAAAATTTTGTTAAAAAAATGTTGTATTGTTTGAATGAAGTGTGTGTGTGTGTAACGTTGTGTATGTATGAGTTTGTAGGTGGGAGATGTGGTTGGGTAAAAGAAGAGAACAAACAAAGCAGAGAGAATGATTAGAAAAGCATCAGAACTGAATTAAGTTTTTTCACAAATATTATTTTTAAAAAAAAACCAACTAAAAAATCAAAATTAAACAGAGCTGTAACGACTAGCTAAACATATTATAAATGTTTTTACTTTTTACGTTTTCCAACACACAAAATTATTTTAATAGCAATGATTGTTATAATTATTTTATTTAAGCTTTTATAAAAATAGAGAAAACGTAAAATATTTAAACTATTTATTTATTTATTAATTTAATATGCTGAAAATTAAATTAAATATTTTTGACGATATTCTTTCATTTATATTATAAAGACCCATTTTAGAATAAGCTTTTGATTAAATTTAAATAATTACTCAACAATTTGAAATTAGTCGGTCTTACAAAATTCTCATAATTGTTGAATGTATCTTTTGGGTGGTTTTTCTTATTTTCGTTTACAAATTATGACTTTATTGTGTTTGCTAAAAAGTGTGAAATTCAGAATTTTTAAAAAAACTTTAATGAAACTCAAATCACCTAACCAAAAGTACACAAAATTATATTATTTCGAAATTATGTACAAAAGTATAGTCAAAATAACTCTTCTATAAAAACAAAGAAATAATTTGTGTCTTCTCAAACAACATAAAATAAAATTAACAGCTCTGTAGAAGATTTGAAAACAATTTTGACTATTGGCGCGGTACTTACCCCTCTTTCAGTAATACTGGCTCTATTGTACCATCTGCGCCTGTAATCGGTTGAAAACTGCAGGCGGAAGATTTGCCTTGCAGGCGAACATCATCCGCACCGGCGCCAGGCGTTGAAATCACTTCCAAAAAGTGTTTTACCGCATCGACATGCTTCTCTGTGCAGAATTTCTTGTACAGCTGGCCTGTATACTCTTCCTTGCAGGGCTGTTGTGAGGATCGCGAACTGACGAGATTGCCGAGAGATTGTATTGTTTTGGAGATGAGCGTGAGTGTGCGATTGGTCTGGAAATCCTGAAAAAAAAAACATTTCAATTTGAAATTGAGAATAATTAAAAAAACAAATATTAAGGCTGCTGTTAAAGAAGAAGCTACAATACAAGCAGGACTGTTTTATGCTTCAAAACGTAAACAATATTTAAAAAAAACGTATTTTATTTTTTGACATACTACTTACCAATGGTTCTGTCGTCAGATCGAATAGTTTCGGACCGAGAATTGCAGGCGCAAAAAAGCGCAAGAATATAAAACCAGACACCACCGAGTAACGAACTTCGCGATTACGTGGAAAATGTCGACCAGCACATTCACGCAAGTCATGAAATATCTGACACAACACTTTTGGACAACGTACTGCGCTCTTTGTTATCGCATCGAATACGCGCTCCACGTAGTCCTGCAGATGATGTAGATTCGTATCGACGGCAGAACGATCCTTCACCTTGGACGGATCAATTTCGCACGGTTTCTTTTCGGCAAGTATTTGCGCCAAAACTGGTCGCAGCGTCTGATGCAGATAGTGTAGTCCGGAGAGACGCATTGCCTCGTCCATCATTTTCGAAACGAGCGTATTGCCGCGAAATATCGTTGTCGGATCGGTTAGGTTGGAAATCTCATGATCGGCAAGTGCCTTAATCATTGGCGCAATGCGGCCGGTATGTGTGAAGAGACGCACCAGTGGCTGAGCGACATCCGTCTTGCAGGAAACCAGCTCGCCGAGCATTGCAACCGCTGAAAGAGTAATCGGACGCTGATCGACCGACTCGAGCAGCAGATTCATCAGATCATCGTAGGTGGCGAGCGGAAAGACATGATCGGCGGTGTAAAGCAGCTTAAGGCGCAACGAACCGATTGTGCTGTCACAGGAGAGACGTGTGCCTGGTGGCGTAGCGCAGGAACGTGGAGTTGCAGCCAGCGAACGACAAGAGGAACCCAAAGAACGCGGCTGCAAAAAATACCAGGCGGATGGTTGTACGGCGGACTGTTGCTGTTTGTTGCGCAGCGGCAGTCGTACTTCACCGAGGAAAACCTTGTCCGCCATACCGGGCGCATCATGCCACAGCGTTACGGTAATCTCGCACAGATCGGCACCATCGAGTGGGTAAATCGTATAGGCTTTGTTGGAGTTGACATTGCTGTTGGAAGAGGAGGAGTTCATGGAGTTTGTGTTCGTCTCACTGGGCTTGATTGATGCGCTGGATGAGGACGAAGCCACGGCGGCGGCTGAGATGTCCGCGTCAATACAGAGATCAAAATGCATCAACTCATCAAATTCAGGCGCAACAGTTTTCTTGCGCACCTTAGTACGCTTCACAATCTGTCGTTTGTTGGAGTAGTGTGCAGTGAAGACGACATACGGATCGCAGGTGCCGTTCTTTTTTGCGAGATCGACGCATTCGGCTACGCGTATTGAGACGCGTGCGTGTTTATATTGTGTTGAATTTTTCCAATTGGTTGTAGCATCCGCGGACGCCGAATGATGCAAGCCGAATAGGCCGCGCGTCTTAGTAGTTCCACCGCGTTGTATGTTGCTCAGTTCGCTGTTCTCTTTGTAGTCGTTCTGATGCGCCAGCTGCTGATGATGGTGATGGTGGTGCGTGTTATGATGATGATGCGGATGATGCAAGCCGCCAATCTCTTCGATTGTATCGCCATGATGATGGTGATGATTATCGTATTCACCCGGCCGTAACAGATTGATGCGTTGTTCATGCAACTGTTGTACGGGCACCGGTGACTCTTCGAATTGCACCTCAATGTGTGCCATGCCTTGAACCTCTGAATCGGAGTCAACTGGCCGTAACGAGAACCAATGATCCTTGTGATTGTACATGTGTAGCTCTTCGCGTTTAATCGCTATTTTGCCGATGGGTTTGTCCTGTTTCATGTGCCGATCGCGATCCCACACATAAACGCTCAGATAGCGAAAGCGTCGCGGAATTTTAAATTGATACTCCTCGCCGAAGAATGGCGAAAGTGTGCGTTCAATGGTGGGTGTACGACAGATTTCCTCCTGATCGAGCGCGATCGTACAGTACACATCGCGTGTGCCCTGTGTGCTACAGCTGGTATTGGCAGCATTTCGACTGCTGAGGTTTTTTGCTTCTCCTACAGTACAACAAAGAATTAAAAGAAAATATATTCACACATTAGTAAGGTATTTCGAGTTGAACTTGAGCAAGAATGCTTGTCGATAAAAAACTGAGTGCAGTTTGAAATATTTTACCCAAGTTCAAACGGAATTTTAAATTAATAACATTTTATAAGCACATTTCTTCAAATAAATACGCAAAGATTATACACAAAAGCCTTGAATCGAATCATCAGAAGATTTTTAAAATAAAGTTTTTTAATTTGCGGATTTGTTACTTTTTGATTTAAAAATTTTGTCAAATAATTAATTTAAGAATTTATATAATATTTTAAGTCAAACTTTGAAAATTTAATCAAAACAAATGTCAGTCATTTAAAATTATTTAAAGTTGTAAACAAAACTAATAATTCTAAAATGTTGTTAAACTATTAAAAAGATTTAACAAAATGAAAATCCAATATGACATGAGTTTTTCTAGTGTGTATCTGCACAACTTGAATTAAAAGTTTTTGTGTAGTTAATTAATACAAAAGCAAACAAATTCTAAAATTTAAGCAGCTACTATGTGACCTTGGCACACCGTGTGTACGTGGCCGGCACAGAAAACGCTTCATTAATGAACAAAAAATAAATTCACTACAAATATTTAAAACTGCGAATATTGAACCCAATAAAGAGAATTCCGATTTTGTCGGCATGTGTAAGAATGAATGTGCAACCAGAGTCGCCGTCGTTGTCGTCGGAAGCTCAAAAGCTAAATAAAAATAAT
Organism: Suillia variegata; assembly: GCA_949127995.1. Taxonomy (NCBI): domain Eukaryota; kingdom Metazoa; phylum Arthropoda; class Insecta; order Diptera; family Heleomyzidae; genus Suillia; species Suillia variegata. Next base: position 41,399,271 of record OX421845.1, read on the forward strand.
ATGGCAAATAAAAAAACTCAAGCAAGAGGAAGCGAAAACGTGACTTCCTGCCAAACAAACGACCTATCATAAAGTATTTAAGAAGCAATAATATAGAAATTTGTGAAACTCATTCATAAAGTGAGTTTTTCCATGGAGACAACGCGACGCAATAGCAAAAAACACCACACCTGGAAACAGCGGCAGCGGCTCATGGAAAAATAACCAACACCAATAACAACGACAGTGTTTATTTGCAAAAATTGAGCACTATAAAAAAAAGTTAAAATTACCATCTAATAGATATAGTGAAGAAGAAGAAGAATAGCAAATAAAACGATAAGATTAGGCAGACAAAAGCCGTGCGCCGCGTTTTCTCTCGCTTTAAGGGAAAATATTTTGCAATAATTTCCTAAATAAAAAAATTCATTCAAAGAATTGTTTTTCATAGAATGAGAGGAACAGCAGAAGGAGGTGCAAAAGGGAGACGCCTGATAAGAAAAACACTGAATGAAAAATAGCAACCAAGCGGAAATGGAGCACAATCAATGGCAACGAGAGAGCGAATGCCGAGAAACCGAACGAGAGAGGCCGCGCACATGGAATTGCCCCTTTGGTAGTGGTGCGCTGCTGCTTAATAGGTTGAGGCGGTGCGTCGTCGTTCGTTGTCATAGCTCAGCTGTTTGGAGGTCGTTTGGACGGTCGCGTTGCTCTCCTCGGCCGATATTAGCTGCTGCCGCTTGGCTTGTCTTATCAATAAAAAATTCACGACGACAGTCAATGGGTCTATTTTTTTTTATTCTTCTTCTTCGTGTTTATTTGTTTCTTTATTTACTTTAGTTGGTTTTGTTTTTCTTTGCGATTTTGCAGTGTCACTTCACTCGTCGGTCGCTTGCGTTAAGATAATTTTTTTTGAAAATACTTCAATTTTATTTGCGCAAGCATTTGAATTCATGAATGAAAGCGTAAAAAAAACGAACGACGCGACTCTTCTCAATAAATGATTTGAATGCCTTTCCTTCGATTGGGTCGTGGGGTAAATACAATCGATTAGCGGGTTTTATTTTACAAATAGCTTCACTTCCGGTTTTTGTTTGTTTGTTTTTTAAAACCAATTATAATCATCTGATCGAAATGTGGTTTTTCTCAATTTCTATAAATCGTAAGAAATAAATAAATGTAAATTTATTAAAAACACATTAAATAGAATATCACAAAAATTTTCTTAAAAATAACGATTAAATAAATTCACAAAAATTGTTGATTTTTCGAAAATAATTTAATATTACAGATTAAACATTTTAGACTCATTTTCAATAAAATTAATTGTTATTCTTTGACAAATTTCTTTCCACACTAAAATCTTATTTTTATAAAATCTTTCAGAAATTCTTCAATTCTGACGTAAACAATTTTTCCAAAATTGTTTCAAAAATATACCATACATCTCTTTAGAGACTTACGAAACCAGACTTTCCCATTCATCCGATTTATAATGGGACTTCTGCTCTTAAGTTCAACGCGTTATTGTAAAGTGGACTTTAAATTTAATTAAACAAAAAGAGGAAATTAAATCTTGTGGATAGTGACGACAAAATATTAATCAGCGAATGTCTAAAATCTGGTTTCAGCGTAACTTAAAGCGAATCATTGCGGTTACCCCCTGCCAACGTACGTTGTACCCTTAGAATTACTTATGGAGATTCCAAATGTTGAATGAATCGAATGAATGTTTTACAAATGTAGTTGACGTGTTTTCTAGATTGTTTGTTTTATTTCGTAGAATGATCGATGCTTTTGTGTAATAGTAAGAACAGACCGCATCGTATGATGTGAATGAATTTTTATTGCTAAATGTTAAAGCATTTGTTTTTAAAGTGTTTTCTTTTTTGGTTTATTTTTCTTTGTGTTCAATTCAAACAAATCATGACAAATGCAAAAAATGGCAATTTCTTGAATTTTGTTTTTATTTTAATTAAATAAATTAAGCAATGTTTATGCTTAAGCAACAATAATGATTAACAAATTCATTGCTGCGTTGCTAACATGAGAATTCCCCGCACATATTTAGTTTTGCAATGAAACTGTCAAGTAAGGCAAACACGTTTACGTTTGCGTTTTGAAAAATAGTTAAGCCCAAACAAAAATTAAATGAAATTAATTTGAAGAGTCGAAAATTGTTTTGTCATTTGTCAGTTAACCCAAAAAAAAAAGAAAAAAAAAACGCATTGTTCCAACCCAAACTTAACTTTTGTTTAGATTGCGGCGATTGTGATCGTTAGTTAATCAGAGTCTTACTTTGGATGTAATTGAAGGCTATTAAGAGTTCAGAGTAACTGAGCATTGAAATAATTCGTTTATAATTGGAAGAGAAACCATTTTTGGTGTTTTCGTGTAATTTTAAAATTTACTTAAGTGCATAATTTGAAATATAAGTAAATACGCAATTGCGTAAATTAAAATGACATTACAAGTGAAGAGAATACAACTTGAACACACAAGGTAAGTGGGTTGACTGTGTCTCAAACTTTCAAAATTCGTGCGATTGACAATAAAGTTTTAAAATGATTTTAAAGTATTTTTTGGATACGAATACAATCTTGACACATTTAAAAAAAATGATCTCCCTTATTCATAAACTAATTTGAGTTGTGACTCGGATTTTCTAAAAATAAAATAAGTAAATAGATTTTAGCAATTGAGGAATAATTAAAAATTAATTCTTAAATAACAATGTAACTGAAAATCTTTTTTGTTTATCATAAAAGTTTTTTGCTTTAAGTATTGTTTTACTTTTGTGGTTTATTTATATTCTCAGTAACAGTCAATCTAAATTCGATCACAAGATGCGGAAAAGCAAGTTAATCAAACCAAACTAAATGCAAAGAAATAAACCAGAAAAAATCGAACACAAAACACTTTAAATTCAATAGTAACGATTGTCTCAAACGCAACGAGCACAAGCAAAGCAAAAAAGAAACCACTGAAGGAAGCAAACCCCAAGTGTAAATGCGTCTGCACGCTCTGTCAGAATACGGCAGCAAAACCACACACGAGTAAGTTTTTTTTTTAATGAACGCAGCAGCACTGCATCAGATTGCAGCAAAGAAGACAAAGATGAAGTAGAGATGAAATTCGAGACGCAATCAGACCGGAAATCGATCTTAACACACGTACAAGGAGTCCGCTTGCAGTATAAAAAAGAGCACAATACGCACGGTCAACAACATCAACCAAACAACAACAACAACTACGTGGACCACGTTGGCATGAAAGATGTACAGGTTTGGGACGATACCATTTCATAAAGTCAATTTCAGAAGTGAACTCATTTTATCGCCACTAGCTCTAATGGACGTTAGCATCATCATCACCAAAATGGAACAAGCAAAAGAAGGAAGACATCAAATCGAGTTGAGGGAACTGCATAAGCTGATGCCGTGTTAATTCTTAGTCAGTCCAGTTCAGGGTTGCGTAATCTTTGACTACAGCAATGGTTTGCGTTTTTAAGTTTAAATCTTTAATTTGTAAAGTTGAGTATTCGAGTATTTGTTTTAAGCAACAAATCGAAAAGTTATCTTGAAGACCTATAAATAATTTAAAAAATAGAAAATTGCATTTTATTAGTAAAAATTGTTAAATATTTTCACTTGATAATTTGACATGGCTTAATATAATGGCAATGTTAAATGTCGTTACTACTTAACCCTGACATTGTCCATCACAATAAAAAGCTTCCATAAAAAGGTGTTTCTGCTTAGTTGTAGCGAGTGGTAAGTTCCAAGTAAGTAACTGGTAGTCAGCAATGAAATAATAAGATGCTGAGGCATGACATTATGTAGTTAAATAGTTATTGATAATTTGTTTAATAACACGTGTTAAGACACATTCTCTAAATGCAAATAGCAAGAGGAAATGTTAATAAACATGTTTTTAAAACGTTTGACAATTGAAAGAAAAAAGATCACGACGTAAAACAGGAAAAAGAATATTCTAGAAAATACGAAGGTAAAAAAACTGCAACCTTTTAGTATTTACGAGAGTATTTCATCATTATTAATATTCGTCGTTTCCTTTCATCATAACACTTTTCTTCAGTTGACGACAAGACATACATACATACAGACAGACAGATGGACAGATTGCTAGTAAGAAACACAAACCGACAAGACTCAAGTTGAGAGAACGTGTACAAAGCACGCCACAGCTAAAAGAATCCCCCCAAGCAGCACATTGCCAGATGTTGTCGTTGTCGGCTCTATTCGTTTGGCCGCCGATCGACCACATCTGCTGTTGCTGTCGCAGTGCGCGCGCGAAATTTCAGGGAATCGCGCGAGGAGCCAATGAAGCTATCGCTGCAAAAAGTTCATTCTTAGTGCTGAACTCAATCGCGATCGCCGCCAGAAAGACAGACATACGGAAAGAAGGACGGGCGGCCGAAGAGACGCACGGGTAGAACAGTCAGACAGCGGCAGAAGCAGCAGCAGTAAATCTCATCCGCTTTTGCGTTTCAAAATAATCTGTATTTCCGCTCTTTGCATATGTACAAGTTGCTTGATTTTTCTTCGATTTTTTTTTCTTTTCGTGCATGATGCATTTTCCTTGCCTTGACTGGTTGGTCTTGAGTAATCGCCTCATTAATTCGCGCGTCATGCTAAATCACAAAATTAGCATTTTAATGCAAAAAAAACTAAATATGCTTGTATGTAGGTTTTTTGTTCTGTTCTTAAAATGTAAAATTTATAAGCGTAGATCTTGTATTGGATATAGACATTTCGTGTTTCTTGAAAGCAGTATGCGTAAATGTAAACCAACAAATTAGAGCAGTATTTTATGTAGCGAATAAAAGGCAACACGAACGACCCTTTTGCACGAGAAATCGTTTGTTATATTTTACGTTTATATATAAAACTATCAGATTTTCATCTGATCGCTGTTATAGTTTATGTGTATATATATTGTATTTAAATATAGTTGTGGCTGTAACTATTTTATTAATTCGTTATTAAACATTTGCACATCTTACTTCTAAGTTTTAGTAAAATATAAGCGGAAGATAACAGCTAAAGTTAAACTCGAACCTGTTGGACTTTAAGCTCTTTTTTTATTAGAATTTTGGATTCATTAAAATCAACAACTTCGGTATTTATCTTTCGTTTATTATTAGCAACAAATTATTAAAACCAAACATTTTTGATTACTAGCTAATAGTAGTAATTTTAGAACGACGCAGTTTGTTTAACAATATAAACCAAATAATATATCATTTGATAGTACTTATGTGTGTTATCAGTTTAAAGAAATCTACGATAATCGTTTGTTTATATTTCCGTGATATTAAAATTTTTGCGATAATGTTTTAAAAAGAAATTCACAATTTAAATAAACCTTGTAGATAACAATTAAAATAAATACAACTTCTTCAAGTTGGACTTAATTTTCAAAGTCAACAGAGGAAAGTACCGACGACGGCGTATTTATATTTTCCAAATGACATCGTTTGTCGCCCATGATGATCCTCGGGGGTCACGCGGAAAAAAAGCGTACCAAGTTACGCTTATGAAAAAGCGGCGTCATTAGGTAGCGGGAAAAAAAGAACAAAAGCCGAAGCGTAAATAATGATCAACGTCGTTTCGGGACGTCTGTGACGACTTTTGCTGTCACAAGTTAAAAACTTCAAAGTCAATGTTCGCTGTCATGAGTTGTTATGTTGTTGTTGTTGTCGTCGTTGTATTTTCAACAGACATGAAAAATGCTTAGCTTGCGCGCTAATTACACCAATGGCTACTTGGAAATGGCCACTGGCAACATTTCGAGAGAAATAAAAAAATATAATAAATAGCAACAACATTTAAACGGCATTTGCAACAATACAATAACAACAAACGGCAAAGCGTAAACTAGAAGCGAAAGCATAATAAAGAAAATATTAAAGAATAACGCACAATTTAACTAATTAGTGTAGGTTCAGTTCAAATGAAAACATTCTACGAATCCAAATCTAAAGCAATTCTAATTATTGTTAGAGAAATACTACAAATGCGAGACGAGCAAAGCAGTGTCGGTCCACAAAAATTGTGAATTTTTTTTTACTACAATTCGAATGCTATTGGAGATAAGAGAGTACCTATGAACTAAAATTTGTGCAATATTTCCAAAAAAAAAAAAGGTTGAGTACATTTGACATAATCGTGCAATATTAAATGAACTGAGGGAGTTAAAAATTACATCGAGTGCTCCAATTGTTTACATTACAAGTAAAATATAGAAAAATAAAACAGAAATAACCAACACTGAAATAAAGCAAAGCAAAGCGACTTGCTAAGGAAAAAGTTGCCTGAGGAGGCCAGGCCTGGGCAGCCTGTAGCAACATATACCGGCTTTTAATTAATTGCCTTTTTTAGCTAAATTATTTATTGTCTTTGTTGTATTTAGTTGTTTTTGTTGTTTCTATGCTTGTTACAATATTGTCCAACGTTGGCGTTGTTGTACTTGTTGACTTTGTTAGTGTCGTGCATTTTCATCTGAAATTGTTTCAGGTTTGCTCTGACAAATGTTCATCGCGTACATTTGAAAAGCCGTGTAGAAGCTTCTAAATACAAGCACATTTAAAGTCGCGGTGTGTGTGGTCTTTGTTTGGGGTCGCTTACAAGACGCGATATTGGCGTGATGTGCGTAAATAAATGCAGTCAAGTTTATTGTTATAGAATTGCGCCCATATATATTGTATGTATATAGTATACACATAAAAAAATTTTTTTATGTAAGTCAAGTAGGTAAGTACGCACTTTGCTTATGACTAATACTCGTAAGCGCTGATTGTATCTTTGGCATGAGTCATTTTAAATAGTTTCGCAATCAAAGTCACATTCTGAAAATTGTTTAAGGTGTCGTTGGTTTTTGTTGTCGGCTAAAAACTTTCTTAAAACATTTTTGCACATATTATATATTGTATATCAAGTGGAAAATAAAAATGTTGACAACAAAGCAAAACCTTCCAAGATTTAAAAAAAATTATTACAAGTTAAATTGTTTTTTTTTACCCTACTTAACATCAAAAAAGTGTTTTTTTGTTTTTCTTTTAAATATTAAAACGATTCAGAGAAATTTGCATTGATTAAATTTCTTCACAATTGTGTCGAGTTAAAATCAAATTTTCCACAATTTAAGCAATAATAATGACCAATATTAACCATGAAAAAATAAATTATAAAATAAAGTAAACGTAAATTAAAAGAAACTAAAAACATTTAAAAAAAAAACTTTCGATGGTTTGCATTTGCGTGTTAAATGCTCAGTCGAAAGGAAAATTTATTCAATCAAAACGTATTTCTTCTTTGCTTTTGCATTTTTTTGCTTGTTTGTAATTTGCAAAAAAAAAGTTTTTTTTTCAACAATAAAATGAAAAAGAAAACAAGCGAATTGGGAGCATCTTAATTATGTTCAAAACTAAAACGGACGCACAGAGCAAACGAAACGAGGGAGGAAGAAAATATTTATACAAAATCGTATCAGCCACAAAAGTGAAATATGAACCTCAAGAAAAAGAGGGGCGAATAAAAAAATAACTTAGAAGAAAAAACAACAACAACAAAATTAACATGAATAAAGGTGGAAACCGACATAAACACACGCACACACCGATTCACAGACACACTGAAGCGGTAAGAAGAAATAGAGTCTGGCGAGGCAGCACGAAGCAGCAAACCAGGCGAGGAGGAGCAAGTCAAGCGTGCAAAAAAAAACAAACAAAAAACCAAAAGAAACTCATAAAAAGCAAAAGTCGACATTATTATTTTTTTTTAAGTTCTTTTTTTAATGAAATATGCCTACTTGTAAATGAGTATGAAAATGTGATGGGAAACGGAAATCAAAAGCAGCAACACTGCGAAAAGAATGACTTGTGAACACGACAAAAATACATACATACATCCATACAGTACATACAGTACATATAGAAGTACTCGTATATACATTTATTAAATAAAAGTCAGCAGGAACAAAAGAATAATTAAAATGCAACCGCAGCAAAAGTCGTCGTCGGTAAAGAAAAAAACCAATGATTGTAGTAAAATAAGTAAAAACAAGTTGCAAGCATTAATGCACCCCTTTAAAATTACAAGCATGCTCCCCTTTTGGAGGAATGTTCGTATTTAGCTAAAGTAGGATAAAAGTAAAATTAAAAAACCGGCAATACGATAAAAAAAGTTTTAATCAACTCCTTTAATTTTATTTTCTGATTCTTCCATAATTTTCATACAAACAAAAAAGAAACTAAATTTATTTGGATAAAAAAATTCATAAACGAAAATAAAAGTTTAGAAAATGTTGGTGGTGTAGAAAAGCAAGGATCAGGTGATTTTTCTTGAAACTACCCTTGCCACATTCCGGGTTCTAACGTTATATTTATTTTAATCCCTTTCTCCCACAACCGATCGCATTTTTAATAAAAAAAAATCAAAACATACATTATGAATATTACTGAAAAATTTACTAAATAATCACGTTCTTTATGTACATACCCAAAAAGAGAGGGAGGGAAAGATCAAGTGCATTAAAATTTTCGCTTTTGGTGGATTTAAAAATTAAATAACTGTATTTGTTTAGGGAATTCGTTGAAGTATTTTTATGCAAAAATAAAAAAAATCAACCTTTCAACTTACAAATTTGAAAATGAAAGCAAAAGTTTCATTTCTCAATTTGCAATAATTAATATTAAATTTAATTTATAATTTAATCGTTGACAGTTTAATGGGATAGAGATTTTGTTAAATTAACCATTTCTTCTTGGTTGTGGTTTATTAGCCATAGAGAAGATTATGTTTCGAGATAACAAACGGTAACAATATTGCATGCCTAACTTTTCCCCACCACCCCATACGACTCATGCTGAAATTTCGGGGGCCAACAACAGCACTAATAAAAAAAAAACGAAAAATTGCCATTCATAAAATTCTGTTTCAGTTCTAGCCTAATTTTGAATAACAACAACAAAGTGATGAAACGAAAATTTTGTGTTGTTTCGTTCGTTTATTCTCTCGCCTCATCGCGCTTCCCAAATTCCATTCATGAAACCCACACAGCGAGGCGATTTACACACACAAGCGCATGTGCCGTGCACGCATACAAAATTCATTCATAAAAGGGGGGGCGCTGAACGAAGAACAAGAACGGACGAAAACGACAAGGGAAATTTAATTTCTTCCGCAACGCTAATGGAGGACTGTGTTGGAATTTGTAGTTGTTGTTGTTGCCGCCGCTACTGCTGCTGCTGTTATTCTGTTGCACAGCCACAGCGTTCCTTCGCAACGCGACCAACAAAGCCACACTGCATCGAGTGAGTGAAAAGGCGCGAGCACAGGTTCATATATGAGCGAACAGAACAACGCTAATGTGAAATGCCACCACCAACAACGATGATTACTCTCTCGAGCAATGTCAAACTTTGTGCGAAGCATTTGCTACATTAAACACCGATTTTAAGCACAAAATCTTTACATTTGAATAGTTTTTAAACTTAATTTTTGTATTTCACTAAAACTTTCGATTGCGAATGAAGAAAATTAACGAAAAAACTGAAGCGATTTCAGTGTGTGTTCCGATTCCAAATGCTGCGAAACGCTGCAAAGCGCTCCAACGCCAAACATTCCAATGCACTTTTCACCCACGAAAAATTATCAAATTGTCACAATTTTTGCACACAGCACTGCACTCACGTTTTATGTATTATTTACAATTAATTTTAGAGCTATTTTTCCACGATTTACATACCAATTTTCACTTTTAATTGCTCTTCAATTCGAACTTCGTTTTCTTCGGCCATGTTGGATCCATAACTGACGTTCATGTGCTCGTCTCTTTCCTTCTTCAGGTGCATTTTTGGGAAGTTTTTTTTTGTTATGTTGGGAAGTTTTAGGTTTCAGTGTTGCCGTTACAGTTCAATTCATACTTTTTTTCGCATTGCATTAGGGATTTTTTTCGTATGCGGCTTATTTTATATTATTTATTTTAATTTATTTGTTACACGAATCAGTTTTTTTCATTCACAATTTATTATTTTCATTAATTTTCTCGTGCGTGCAATTAAATATGGATACGATTTTTAGATGAATTAATCTTGTTTGTTGTTCACAGGGGTAATTGAACTGCAAACGAATATTCACACACATTTTCCAGCACTACAAAAATTGTTCAATTGTACAAAATAAGGCAGTTAGTTAATTATAAATAATATGCGAAACTTTTTTCATTGCTTAATCTTTCTGTGTTTTTTTTTCAATACATTTAATTTTTCATACACTACACGCAATGACTGTTTTGTCAAGAGATTGTTATTAAAAATTACTGGAACTAAATCAAAATTTTCGTTTTGGTTGAATTTTTCAATTTTTATTCTATTGAAAATTGCTCATAGTATATCAACTAATTCGAGATGGACTACCTTTAATATTTAGTTGAAAAAATTGTGTTAAATAATAATTTGTTTTTAACTATTTTCACACAAACACATCACACAATTTTTTGTTTGTTTCTTTAGCCCGGCCGTATAACAGATAGTCAATCAAACCATTCACTATGAAATTCACGAAGCAACTAAAATGTCCCAGTTAGATCTAAGCAAATGAATGTTATTTGTGTAGAGGTATTTTATTTTTTTGTAGAGATCGATACGTCTCTTTCTAACAGTTTTCTGAAATTTAATGGTACTCTTCTTAAGACGATGAATGCTTTTCGTTTAATCAATATTGCTATCCCTTTTTAACAACTTAACACTGAATTTTTATTGTGAATAACAATCACACCGAAATACATGCAGTTGGCAAGTCATTTCACTTGTTCACAAAATTTTAAATTTGAAATCATAATCTATATATAAATTCATTTTTTAATATAAAGTTAAGATTATACGTAGAGAAGTAGTAGCGAGTTTGTTATAATTTAACTTTTCTCAAAAAGCCCGGTAGCAATCAAAAATTTTTTGCAGTGCATTTAAAAAATAAACTGTATTTTTAACAGAAAAAAACTGTAACCTTCTAAAAGAAAATTTTTTTAACATGGGCTAAACTTTTTAAGTTGTATTAAAACTAACCGAGCTTCATTTAGAAATGCGCATTCTTCAGATATGGCGTTCTCCTGATTGCTACAAGAAGAAGGTTTAATTTTTTTAATAAATTTTCTTCTAATCCAATTAAAAACCAAAAATGTTTGTTTATCTTAAAATTTTGAACGGGCTCTCATCAGCAAGCACAGCTTCCGGTCAAGTGCTTGACTTATTGACAGCGAAGGCAGCAGCGACAGTCATTCCAAGTGTCTCAAACAGCGGCGCCAAATAGAGTCAACAAAAAAGGTGACAACGACAACAGACAGACTGACAGACGGACGGACAAATATAAATAATAGCATCAGCAACTAGCAACATGTTGTTTTGCTGCTGACGACACATTAAATTCAATTTATGAATGAAATACGCAAGAAAGGTTGGTGAGCTGAGGAGCAACCAATAACAAATAAAATAAAAAACAGACTACAAAACGAACGCACTCGCATTCGAATGTAAGAAATGAAATCGTGGGAGTTCGTTCGAGAAGCGAAATGTGAAATTTATTCACAGACGAACGAGGCAAGTGGAAGCAGCGGTGGCGGTAGTGGCAGCAGAGTTGGATGCACGTGGTGCGTTGTGCGTTCTTCCACCACCGTTGACGGATGGATGAGCTCGTTCGTTTGATAAACATGTGCTGCAATTCTTCTCATTTATATGTATATGTATATGTATATATTAATTTTTATTTTCATTTTCTTCGTTTCGTCCGACTGAGCTACCAGCAACCTGCGTGGGAAGTGAAGTGGAAGTGGCGGACCAACGTTGCAGCATTTTAAAAATAGTTTTATTTTCATTGTAATTTTATGGTTGGCAGTTGTTGGCAGCGTGTTTATGTGGTCGATTATTTAAATTAGTTTTGGGACAATTAATGACGTCGCACTTTTTCAGGTTGGGCTACTTCTTAAATTATTGACGCGTCTTTTAAGAACGATAATTGTAAATTATATAACGAACTCATTCATATCACGTTGTGTAATTCGTATTACGAAAATTGTATAATATTATATAATTTTTGTATTGTACAATACGTATTACGTAACTAGTATCACGTGGTTTGTATCATTTGATGTTCTAGTTTAATTATTAGTTTTTAAATTTATTTCTCAGTAACAAAGGCTAAAACAAAAAATGAAAGTTTGTCACAAGAAAACATTGTTAGACTTTTGATAGTTTTTAGGTTTAATGAATTTTTGTTCGACAAACCAGGGCATAAGAGCAACCATTGTCCAAATGTGATTCTGACCACTGAGTGGTGCATAATAATATATATGTACGAGTACATAATAAAATATATTCAGAGAGATCTACAGGAGGTCATTGATTTCATTCTTGGAACAGACGAAACATAAATTTAATCCCATACACAAATATATTTGTTAATTTTTAGTATATTTGTAGCAAATTTTAAACTTAAAAAAAAATAATAGATAGATAACCCAATAAGAATTCACAAAATTTTAAATTTGTTTAAGCGAACTTAGCAGACATGTACAGAATCGTATCAAACTTGAATCACGAACATTTTGACCTGATCTTATGTTTAAATGAAAATGTAATTATTTATTATTTTACTAAAAAGGAATATCACTAAAAACAACAACTTTGGCAGAATATAAAAAAAGTAATTCTGTGTAGTATCTGAAATAATGGAATGACCCTCACGGTTCGTTTCGTGTGTGTGTGTGTGCGTTTATCTGTTAATTTAACATCGCAGAAAGCTTTCATTCGTATGTTAGACACAACTCACAGATACAAACACACACACAAATTGTATCTGGACCTTTTAAAGCGGTCGTTTTTAAAATGCAAAACACGAAAGAAAAAAGACAAATATACTTATGAATAATTTATCACATTAATTTTATTTATAACATCAAGAGCTGCAATTTCCATCCTTTTACAAAACATTCAATTACTTGATTCACAAGTTTATTTCATTTCTTCTTTAACTTAAATTCTTATTTGTATTTTTCAAAATCCAAATAATTTGTGCTTCAAAGTGTTGACATCTTTTTTTTTTTTAAATTATGGCTTGCATAAATTAATTGTTTAAACTTTACTTTGTCAAATTGGATTAAATAAAAATGTTGTATTTGCTTTAAATGCTTTTTTCACATGTCCTATACAAAAATAACAGAAATAATATGTTAACATTCTGTGTGTGTGTGTGTGTGTGTTAAAATACCATAAGATATAATTATAAATAATACAACTTCTGTATGTAAAATTTTATGTTTACAAAATTTGGAAAACTTAATTTTTATTTGGCTTTAAAAGCCCTAAAAAAATTTATTTTATCTTTGGCTTAGGATCAGAATTCTGGCCTTTATCGCAAAACAATTCATACAATTCAATAATATTTAAATATATTATAGTTTTTTTTTAAATACAACACAACAAATTCCTAAATAGATTTCTCAATAAAAGTTTTGATTTTAATAATTAAGTACGCCAAACAAATAAACTAATACTAAAATCTAGCGACTAGAAAATAATACTATGCTAGCTAGCTTAAACGACATACGTACATACATACATACATACATACATACATACATACATACATATACAGATATATATATATGTATTTGGGATGACTGGATTAACTACTTTGGTTCTTTATTTAAGATTAGGTTCTTTGTTTTTGTTCTGGTTTCGAAACTAGGTTAAAGCTTAGGTTGCCTACTTAAAAATACAATTTTGGACATCAACGTTGGTAAGATATTCAACTATAACTACTTGGTGAAGAAGTCAAATAAATAAAGTGCTTAGTTAATCAATCACTTGGAAAAAGTTTATACCCAATAGCGCGTTGGCTATAAAGCGTCATTGTGGCTCTTGGAGAGCGTTGTCTCGATTTGATCGATGCGTCGAAATGAAGGCAGGAACGAGTTGCTCGTTTGTGTAACGATCGAATTATTGGAGGAGCTCTGAAAGTTATAGACAAGTCTAAATTTATGTATTTTGTTTTTATAAAAAAATCTTCTAAAAAATTGTCTAAAGAATGTAGTAAAAATTCATGTCGTATAGACAAGAGTTTAGTAATTATTAGGGGTAACACTGCAATCTAACCTTCTTTTGTCTGTAGGAGCGGGCACGCACTCTTGTCGTATTACGGCGCACCGGATTGTTTGCTGTCGATTTCTGCGAGAGACGCACCGAACTGAAGGTGCTACCTCGGCGGCCGCGTCTTATTTGTGGCGAAGGCGTGCCAGTAGCTAAATAAACAGTTAAATAGACTCGGTCAGTTATAACGAGAACTTGTGTTCTTTGTGTGTGTGTGTGTGTGTGTTTGTTTGTTTGAAACTTACGCGTGCCGGGTATGTTGGTGCTACGTTTTGAGGCCTGCAACATACCAAAAACGACGGCACTGAAGGAACCATGATGCGATGTCTGACGTTGCAGATTGGGTGTTTGTGCCATTGGTACACCCGCCGGAATGCGTACAGGCGATGCCAGTTGACTTTCGGTCACACCCTTTGGATGCACAAAGAATGTGGTCATCAAACCTTTGCCCTTGACATTGATTTCGCCACGTTTCTGTAGGGGAAAGTACAACAAAAAATGGATCACAATGATTAACGAGATTCCACCGTTTAGAATATAAAATAAATGCGGTGGTGTTTGTATAATCTTCTAATAATTTTATTTGCTTTCATTTTATTTAAAAACACTTAAAAACTAAATAATAAATATTTATCAACATTGTAGAATATATTTTTTTCAAGTTTCTATTAAATTAGCACATAAAGCTCTTAATGGTTTTTAGGGATGCAGTGGCTCAGTCCATATCATGTGCATGTACCTAAATTAAGTTGCTACAGCCGATAATGTATGTAGAACATAATTATGCATGTTTGAGGGTCGATAAGTTGGTCATTGATGTAGTTATCTCTGGAATGGGTTGTAAATCTGAATGCACAAATTTTAGATCTGGAGTTGGCTGGAGTATAGTTTTGCCCTAGCATAATGTCGACTTGATGTCATTTTGCAATATTTCACAACACCATTCCAACGCTTCGGTCGTCATCATATTCATAGCTTTTAAACGCGTCGCTCCTGTAGACGCTTTCGACACTGATCGTGCGTATGCCCACGGAAATTACAGTAGGTGCAGCGTATACCGCCGCTGTTTCCACGAAGTGCACCAGTTTGCATCACTTCCGCTTGTTCCATGTTGTTGTGTTCGATAACGCGTCCCGCTTCAAGCAAATCACGAAACGTTTTAATGTCGTGACGGGCAATATGCTTTCGGTACTTAATACTCAGCAGACCGTAGGTCAAATCCAGTTCGGTTTCTTCGTCGTGCCGTTCATTTGGCAGCTGGGCGAGTAGCGCGCGCTTCTGACAAACAAAAGTATCGATTGCAGCCGTTTCGTCTTGCCTCTTATCGAAGATCTCCATGTAGATTTGATAGGCGGGCTTCGTCGGCGAGAAGTGATCTCGAATTAGTGCGATTACATCGTTCCAAGTCTTTGCCTCCTTGCGTACACCCTGCCACCAAGTGGACGCCAGTCCGTAGAAAAGCAGCGAGATGCCCTTAAGCGCGTCCTCATCGGTAATGCTCTCGATTTCCTTATACGTTACCATGGCAGTGATGAACTCTTCAACGGTTTCGTGATTGCGTTGACCACCAAAGCGCGACGTGCAGTTACTGAAGCTACCCTTGGACTTTACAGCGGCTGTTGATGCACTGGCGGCTCCAGCGGCGGCTGCCGACAAACGTACCGATTCGATAAGTTGTTGGAGCTGTTCGGTCGATATTTGAACCAATTGTGCCATTATGAAAACAAATTAAGGTTTCTAAGAGTCGAAGTGGAATGTTGAACACCCAGTTTGATACTGAAGCTGTTGCGATTGAAGCGTGGTATTTATACCCAGCCTTAATTGCTGTTTCAATGCGTTGCGAAATTATTATCAAGATGCGCGCTTAAAATAATTTCGGTGAGATTTGGTTTTTTGTTTTGCATTTCGCTCAGCGTTTGGATATTTTCGTCAATCGTATAATTTTATATCATGAACTACATCCCGTAAAAGCACACGAGAGTGGCTGATTTCATCATATACCGTAATTAATATTTCTCTTCTTAATGTTCAGCTTAATTCCAGAATTGATTTGAAAATTTAGCTTAATCACAATTTAAGATATTTGATAAATATTGGTAACTTAAATGAACTGAAATTTGGTTATCAAACAATTCGTTAATATAGTGCGAGATAATTTGGCTAATAGCTATTAATATCGTTGTAATAAATTCCCACAATTTGGTCTTATCTCAAATGCTTTTGCATTTACATGCTTAAACAAATATATTTGTATACTTTTTGCAAATTCGTGTCATCTATCAAACAAAATTATCATCTTGGGTTTTTGAGTTCTTATCACCAAAAACATAAACAATTTATTTGCGGTATTTCACTTAATGATGACGAATGCTTTTTGTATATATGTATATATATATAGATGAAGTTAAGTAATACGATTTTTTGATCAAATTTTTTTCGTTTAATTTCATCTCGTCATTTTTCTTATCAAAGCAAATTTTTTTATTAATCTAAAAACTGCTCTTATATAAATAAAAAAAACGACCTGGTTAAAGAAAAAAGAATTGCCGAAACTTACCACACACGTGTACCCACGCGACTTTAGCAAATCGGCTGTATAAGCCGGCACCTGGATGCGCCAATTTTCACCAGTTGAGTCCATGCGTGACGCCACATTCACCGTATTGCCCCAGATATCGTAAACGGGTTTTCGCGCGCCAATGACACCGCTGACCAGACCCCCACTGCAAATACCCACACGCAGTTGAAAGTTGTTGAAGGCCTCCTTGTTGATTTCCTCCAACTTCTGCTTCATGGCAAATGCAAACTCAACCATATCACAAACGCTGTCCTCAGCTGTTTCGCCGCGTGCGCACAAATGCTGTGAATTAAGACCGGCAGCCGCCATATAAGTAGCGCCCACCGTTTTAATCTTTTCGATGGAGGCGAAGCGTGGCTCCTCGAGCAGTTCATCAAAGTCACCTGTACGAGCGATAATAATTACATTAATTAGCTGATAAACGATTACACAACAAAAGCAACAATACAATTTAAAATATGTTAACTACAAATACTTACAGATAATCTCGTTTAGAATGCGAATGCACGCCTTGCCATTGTCTATATCCTCCGAATAGAAATCCTGAAAATTCGGTATCGACGCAAACATGACGCCGCACAGGTTGTGCATTTTCGAGTACAGCTCGTCGGTGTGTTCGTCTGACAGGTAGTAAGTGGCCACATGATCCGGCAGTATGTTCTGTGTGTGTGTGTATGTGGGTGGGACGACACGATGGCATTTTGATAGTTTCAATTAATTTAATTTATTATGGTCAGTGAGTGGCACATACTTATGGCCTCAAACTAAACCAGTCCGAGTCAAAGTCTCGCAAGACGCCAGAAGCGTTTAAAGTATATGTCGATATACGAGTAAGTGGTAAAGTACACAAATGTCGATTATATATTTGAGATATCGTTAGGAGCTTTTTAACAACTCCGAGGTAACTTGGACTTGTTTAGTTTGCTTTGTTTGCTCCAATTAATACCTACCTTAATTAATGTGTCATTACGCACTCGATTTGATTTCATGTTGGTAAGTTCTCGTTCCGCTTGTTCCTTCCAGATAAAATCCAAACGGGAAGTAACCTAATTGCGAAGAGGTTTATTAATTACACTACTAAATGACTAATTGCTTAAAATTTTCCAGCTTGTTTAGCATTGTGGAATGGGTTAGTAAATAGTCGCATTATGCGTAACAATGCTGCCTCATTAGTCGTTCGTGTTGAAACGGCGGCAGAAAACAGTTAAGGTCCTTTGGGTTATTTGGGCAATCATTAAGGCAATCAAATTAAATTTAAATGTTTTCACTATTGGTTTAATTAACATTAGATAAATGCAAAATAAATTTAAAGCTGAAAAATAATACGGCATATGATAACCTATTATAGCCTATTATCAAGAGTATTATCTCATACAATTCAAATTATATTAAATCGTTCCAGTATTCTTTCCGACTAAAAGTTTAGGTCAATTTCATCATGTAAAAATACTCACCTCAACTAAACGCGCATGATAGCCCACCATCACAAGAAATGAACCCATTAACATCAACATTTGCACACCCAGCGGCATACCGAGCCGTGATTGCTCCAGATTGATGAGATCCTCCGTGTATACGCGTTGAAATAGAAAAATAATCGCGGTCGAATAGCACCCGACCATGCCAAGTGCCATTAAAGTCTTGATCAGATAGTAAAGTTTCAGCGCTGTGGCCAAGGAAACCAGACACAGAACCCACGTAAAGACAATGTACTCCGGATGTGCACAGTCGGGCGAATCATCTTCGACGTTAAAGTCGGCAAAAACAAAACTGGAGTTTTGAAAAATATCACGACCATCACGATTCGCAGCAGCAGCAAGCAAAAAGGCTCGATGAGATTGCTCAAACGATTCCATTGAACTATTCAGGAGATTTAACGGAGTCTGTGTCAAATTCAACGCATTGACAATGCTCTTTCGAACGAGATCACCCGCCGGTGCAGCGGTCAAGTTGTCGGTAATAATGGTGGCATCGACAATGGGTCCATTCGGCGTATTGATGGTGATGTTGTGATGAATTGTCGCCGATAGATACACATTCAATTTGATTTCCTTATCGCTGCCGCCAATTGACCGCGTTGCGGTCGTTGAAGTGACGTTGGGCGATATGATATTATTCACAGTAATTGTCCCGCTTATATCGTTGTTATCGTTGTTATTCGGATTGCCATCAAAGTAGGCCGATGTTGGACAGAGAACCAGACCAATTGCGCTCAATATTGACATCAGCACAATTACGGAACAAATAAAAATTGTGCGTCGCTGTCGCTGATGTACCAATTTAGCGGAATTGCGTTTCAGAAACTGGGGCAAAGCTACGAAGAAAAAAATCGAAAAATTGTAAAGCGCATGGAATACATGTACAAGCAAGGGGACATCCCATTCGCAAACGTGAATAAAAAAGTGCACACATTTGACTGCAATTGTAGGTTGAACTTACCTGAGAACTCCTCGGCCATTACTAGGACACAACAACCGGTCAGGATGACAGTGCCAACAGCCAGGCAAATGATCAATCTTGTGCAGCGAGGTATGATGATGACTTGGCATAGCACAATAAAAATCCAAATGATGAAAATACACAACATGTTCGACCTGTCGCGGGAATAATCAAAAACGTTCACTCGTCAGCATTAATTGCATTTCAGTAGCAGACGAAAGCATCCTCGTTGTTAATTTAAAATAATTGAAAGAAAATCTGTCTTAGCTTTTGAAGTTTACAGCGGAAAGTGTATTTCCAAAAAATAATAATAATGGAAATTTTCGCGAAATCGTTTACAAAATCAAATTTCCCGATGTACCCTCAACTCAGACACTTAATTAAGTTTGGAAATTGCAAATTACAAATTATAAAACATTTAAAATTAGGTAAGCACAAAGTGGAAGGAAGACTTACCGAAACATGTCTTCGCGCAGTTGACAGAACTTCTGCTCCTGACATTTATCTTTGAACTTCAAAGTCCATGCGTTTAGGTACTCACGTCGAATTTCCTTGTTCGAATTAATTTGAATATTTTGGTCAATGAATTCATCGATCTGTAAATAATTTCAATGTGAATGTGCATTATTTAATTGCACATGTTTCAGTCAGTTCGTGTGCTAAACAATGCAAATTTTCACAATTGTACCTCTTCATCTAATACGGTGACAGAAACTCGATGGTCCTGTTTGACATCGCCCAACACAGAATCAGTGCGATTAAGTCCCTCTTCAGGTGAATTGAGCTGAAAAGACAAAAACAAAAAACCAAGAAAGTTTTCCATAAATAAACTAAATTGTAAATCAAATGAATGTCGGCTCATATCTATTTTAAATTATAAGTAACCGTAATTTGGCTATTTAAGGTTTTAAAAACTATTTGGGAAATTCCGCATATGGTTCAAGTGTTTTTTTTTGTTTGTTTGTTGTCCAGCCATAATCCCATATGATCGTCATTAATGATATGAAAACAATTTGCCAAGAGCGACAAAATTTAGGGAAGCTCTAATTTCGTATGATGAAAAGCAAACATCAAATGTTAAGATATGTTAAACCGCAACGAATATTATAAGCAGTTTAAATCCAAATATTCGGAATGATTGGGCTTGAATTTTACGACTCATTATTTTCCTTTCGGTTGGAAATCCTTTTTGACCCTCATTTGGTTGAAAACTCTTGCAATGAATATTATCACATAAGCACAAACACAAACACAAGGGCATATTTACACCCACATGAACACAATCGTGCACACACTCATGCACTTACATTCCGAAATGGTATTTCCGGAATCCAATCCGTGGTAGGTTCGTCCTCCGTAATTAATGTCTTTGGATCTATCGTCTCCGCTAGATTGTGCAGACTGGCACCATTCGACTTGGATTGATGATGCTGATGCTCACCGATGCTGTTCGCTCCCGTCGTCGTCGCAGTCGCCGCCGCTGTTGTTGCTGTCGTTGTTGTTGGCGATGAGACGGTCGAGAGGCCGCGTGAGTCGCCACGACCACCACCACCACTGCCGGTGCCGCTACCGCTGCCCATGGCGACGCCTTCGACCACGTTCGGCAGTGAATTCAATGAGATATTTTTCTTCTGGAGCAAAGCAAGCGGCGGATGTGGTGGATGTGACAGTGGCGTCGGATCTATATAGCTCTCACCCAACGCCAAATTGGATTTGCTGACATAGGAGGAGGCCACAACGGGCACGGACGACGAAGAGTTACCGAATGGATTTGCCAGTGCAGGTGGCGGTGGTATGGGCGTAGCGGCGTTGCCGGAAAGATACTGACTGCTGCGTGTGCCAAAGCGTCGCTTGGGCCTGTGAAACGAAACACCAAAGAAACAAGAAACATACAAAATATCAAAATTTATTTGAAAGGTGTTCAGTCGTCTTTAAATTCTGGAATGTTGCAATTCTCCATCAATTAAATTGAAAACTTTTGCTATTTGTTTGCGAATTTCTCGCGTGCGTGCGTGCGTCTACGTCATCATACCTTAATGGTTCGGTGCGTTTGATAAGGAACGTTTTGATGTTTAGCATTTTGAGATGATTGTCCCGGCTGCCGCCGTTGCCCGGCTCGACTTCGTAGGCCTCGTTAAGGCATTTGAGCGTTGCTTCCGAAATGTGTACACGTCTGAAAATTAAAATCAAATATTTGCAGTTGGTTTAATTTGGTGCGGCTTGATTTTGGTTTGGTTTGGTTTAGTTTCGTTTCGTATTTGTTGTTCGTTGTTCGTTGTTGCTTTGCAATCGATTTTGCGTGCGTCGTGTCGTGTTTGTATTTAAATTTCATTTCGATTTCCAACCACAATAGTGGAGACTGCCAACGAAAATGATTTTCTCGTTTTCAGGTAAATATTGTCAATTGGCTTAAAGCTTAAGGTTGCAAGAAAGGACATGCTTTAAAATCTCAATATTATTTAAAAATGTTTAGCATGGCTTTAACATTGTCGGCAATTCAAATATGAACTGAAGGAAGTACACACATTTCTGTATAGTTTCAGCTGTGCTGTTTTATTTACTCACCCTGGTACTCCGCCTGATTCCATGTGATTTGCTATGATGACATCATTGGACCAAACATCAAAATGCCATTTCTTGTTACCTAGAACGCCGCACATCACCGAGCCACTATGAATGCCGATGCGCATATTTAAATCGACCTGGAAAATGCGTAGTCCAAGCCAATATTTGTTAAATTCAAACCCTTTCAACTCGCTGACATTTTCCACAACATTAGCAACCACACAAAAACGCACACACGCATTCACAAACGCATTACATGGCTGCTAAAGGACATCGCGACGGTGTGACATAGCAATCTACCGCAGTGTGGCGCAGTAAACACAGGGAGGGCGGGTTTTATGGTGCAACCAATCCATCGACCAAGTTACAAGGTAGGTAATTAATGCGGCGGAAATGCCACTTTCTACTGCAAGCTAATTCAAAAAGCAACAGAACCTGCCCGTGTCTTTCTGTTGAAGGCATGTCATATTGCATTGCATTGCAGTACAGTATGCGGAGCACATGAGCCTTAAAGCAAATGCTTCTGCAATATCGGAGTCATAAAAAGTTCACCTTCCGCAAATGTTTGTTTAATTTGAGTGCACCGGCATCAAAGGTGCACTTTGTCCATTTGTTTTTAACACTCAAAAGATTAAATGTCTCCTCAAATCAGATTTTGGTTCCGTTCAAGTATGCAATTACAAATTAATTAAATTATTTTTACGTTTTATTTTAAGAATAATACGTTATACTCGATATTTTTTACGATCGTTAATTTAAATTTAAATTGTTTGAACAAAAATATAAAAAAGGACATCAATTTATCACAACTTCCTGACGGTTCGTAAATGCTTCGGTTTTGATTTGTGTGCATATTAATTGTTAACAACTCACGTCCTGCTGCAAATGTCATCAACAACATTACCAGCAGCAGAAATTCAAATCGCCAGCAGCAACAAAACAGGTGGGAAAAATTTATTGCACTTGTTGTTGTTTTTGAAATTGCACTTTTTGCATATGAAGTTGTGTTGGCCTGCAGCGAAATGTACGCTGCACGCAATTGCCGTAAAAAAACACACACACTCGTACACACTCAACCAACCAACCAAACAAATAAACAAAAACAACCAAATAAATGCATTCAAACACACATACTCGTACGCTTCTTTACGCTACGTTCGCTCGTTCTGACACGCCTGTCTTTTCCACTGTATAAGGACTTGTACTTACATGCGTCTGCAGTCGCACATCCTTGATGGCTTTTATCATGTGAAGCCCGGTTTCAACGCTGCAAACCGCATGATCCGGTCGCGTTTTCCAGTTGTCGCTCTCGAACTGTGACACACAGTAGTAACAATCGCCCAGCAGCTTTACGCGCAGACAGTGATTATCCTGTGGCAGTGAAACAAGCAAAAAAAAGAAGAAATCGGTAAGATTGATGTCAAGTGAGTCTGGTTTTGACAATTTGACATAATTGTGTCGCGCTCGAAATCGCTGGAAAGTTGTTACAGATTGATTGGCGCATTACGAAATAATTGTATCTCGTGGGGAAATACGACAATATGAATTGTGTCAACTAAATCTATTTTAGACTTTTCTATTATGTCAAAGAAATATATAATTGATATTTCTTAGAAATTCCCTTGAAAAGGTAAAATTACTATCTTAAATGTTCTTAAAAAAAATTGATAAATTTTCCAACTAGCCGAACCCATTTTTACCTCGTTTACATGACAAATTTGAGTTTCGTAAATCAGCTGTTTTTATTTTTCATAAAAAAAACCTTGCTATAAAAAACGAGTTTAAAGTTTGTTCGAGTACGGCTATTTTGAATTTTAGATTTAAAGTTTCTAAGGAATAACACAAAAAAAATCTGAAAAATATTTCAATTGGCTTAGTTCGAATACCATGGCCAATACTTTGTTTTAAACATGTGTAGCGTAAATTTCAGTCACTAGTATTGAATTGCAAAAATTGGCTCTTACGTAGTTACGAGCCTGCTGCAACATATTCGAAACAATTTTCAAATGAATTTTAAGTCGCACAAAATTGAATTTCGCTTACCTCGGCAATTCTATCGAAACGCGCGAAAAGGTCATTTAGAATTTTCACAAGTTGTTGCGCAGAGGTTTTGCTCGCAAGTTCCGTGAATCCCTGCAATGGATATAATAGAAAACAAATAAAAAGAATGAAAATCTATCTGAAAAATAAATTCAAAATTAAGTTCAGTTGATTTGATTTGAGTTGCAGTTCGTTTAATTGATTTTACTATCAAGTTATTCGGTCTGCAAGCAAGTTCAGCAAAAGTTTCCCAGTTATCAAAAATAATTTTTGATTTGTTTTTTGTTTTTATGCGTAGAATCGCGAAAGTTTACGCTTACTTACCTTGATGTCGGCGAACAGAATACTGACGTTATCCATCGGATACACGTACAATTTGTTGAACTGCGTTTCGACGGTCGGATCGGTGCCTTTATTTATTTCGGCGCGTATCTGATTGTTGACAATGTTGGGCAGAACTGTGAATTGCAAGAAAATGTTTCTTCTTCGTCATATTTCATTCTTTGTTTTTGTTTTATTATTTCACTTTTCACTTCAGTGAATTAAAAGTTGCAGCGTAACTAAAAAAAATTGGCAATTTTGCCATTGTTTTACTGCTTTTCGAGAGCTGCTCTTGTTTTTTTAAGTTTGCTTTGAGAAAACTTTGAATCTCTCATTGCTGCTTGAAAATTGGAGATGCACTCACTTAAGCAAAACATCTTAAAAATACGATAGAATAAATTATTTTTGCTTTTTAAGTAACCAAACAAAGTTTACGTTATTTAATAAAAAAAATGTCAGCCCACTGAGTAAATTTGACCTGTCGCACAAAAGGAGTGGTCATCCATTTTAACTTTGATTAAAAATTATTTATAAATTGAGGACATTTTTATAAAATTATTTATTAAAAGCATTCCTAAACTAATTTTTGACCTTTCATTTTTAGAATTTTTGTATCTTGGTCTATGGGTATTATACATCTCTTAAATTCTCCAAGTATGTGCCTCAAACTAATTTTAATTCAGTAATAAAAAAACCAACAAATTACAAAATAAACTTACTTGAATCCAAAAGTTTCTGCGTCCGTTGCAATTCCTTTTCGGACTCCTTCTTGTGTTCCATCGCTTTGTGCGTTTCGATGAATGCCAAACGTTGACCCCGGTCCGTCAAATATTTCGTATACATGCCGGCCACATTAATCGCCGTATACAGTATAAAGTTGGCGAAAATTTGGATTAAAATGCAATTGGATTTCTAGATAAAACACGAAAAGTCAGTCACGTACAAGTGGGACAACAAAACAAAACAAAACAAAACAAAACAATGTACTTGTAAAGCAACATAAAAAACCAATTATCGACTGTGGGTCGCGCCATTTTACGAGATACTATACATATGTATGTATGTATTGTATATACGTACTTCCAACTTTTGCAATTTAATTATTGTTATTACGGCCAGATGACAGCTTGCTGTGATGGTGCCGCCCACAACGCACCATCTGAGCGGCAGCGGCAACATTGCGTACGGCACAAAAATCACGAAGAGGATGTACCACACCAGATATTCGCGATCGGCGAATCCAACGCCTTCGCCTACAAAGCCTGCGTAAACAAAAATTCAATTTACATTATACTTATCTATATGTATGTGTAAAAAAACATACGATAAGTGACTTTGGATAGCTTTATTAAAATACGAGCGACACTCTCAAAATATTTTGAAAATACAAAACTTAAACTTAAGTAAATTGAAGCGATAACTAAAATTGTTTTTCAAATTCTAGTTTCTTGGGGTATCCTTAACAGGAGTTTTTACAATTAAACTTATCATGGAATATTCATATGATAAATTGAAATAAAGTTTTGCTATGTATGATAAATCAACCTTATCGTTTAACAGCTTTACCCACCTTGAATATTAAATAGGATCCAAGTGCAAACGGCAGCCCAGTGTAAGTAGTTGTTGGCAAAACATCGCCAGTAGCCCAGGAAGCAAATACTCAAATTAGCCAACATACAGCAAACGGACCAAGTAATTGCGGTGGCTATATTCACTTCCTTCATGAATTAGAAATCCAAAAATAGATTCAAGTAATTATGTATTTGACATAATACCCTAGAGTCACATCACATCACACATACACGCACGTACGCACACACACAAACACTTAAAGTCAACAACACAACACAGTACAACTAAATAACTAAACAACGTCAATAGCAACAACAACGACAACAACAGAAACAGAAACAACAATCCGTGTCACCAACCACAACACTTACACCACACTACATACCACTGCCACTTTCGTTTCGGCCTCCTTCAGAAACCAAACAAAGGCGAGCGCCACTTTTAGCACAAAATCAACCAAATTCACAATTATCAGCGACTTTTGGCGTTGTCGATGCGTGTACGTTAGATAGGAGCGTTCGAGGGAGCTCTGCTTAAAGGAATTCGTCAGCGACGGACAGAGAATGCCCTTAACAACGTTGGCACTCTTGAACGCCGAATAGGTTTCGTTGTTGAGTGGACGCGTTGTCGATTCTGTGCAGCCGCCCTCTTCAGCGGTGTAATCTGTGCGCGCATAAGTAGACCAAAAGCAATCGGACATTTTGAATGTTAGAAAGGTACATGACTTATTTATGGTTTAAGCTTTTTTAACTCTTACCAAAATTACTATTGGCAAAGATGCTGCAACTTTCCGTGCGCCGTTTCGGGCCATGCTTCATCTTGTGCTCCACAATGCGCACCGATTGCACCCGCAGCGGAGTATTCCGCAAGGCAACGCCGCCAACAGAACCACCGCTTGTATTCAGTTTGCGTAAATTCGACGAGACAGTCGTAGAGGAGGTACGCAACGATGAAGGGCCATCATCCTCCATTTGTGCGCCATCGCCGGGTAGACGCGGTATTTTTGACATATCTGCCAATTGCTGTACTCGATCGATTCAATTCAATTCGATTCGATTCGAAAACAATAAAAATTAATTAAAAAATCGCTAATTTAAATATGGCGCTGCTGAAATACCTCCGCTTTTTTGGCGTTGTTATTGGCTTTCGTGACATCGTCATCATCGTCATCATCAACATCATGCTTGCGCTTTATAACCTTATCGTCATCCTCGTCGTCTGTTTGTGCGGCCGGATTGTTTAAGCCGCCGTCGCCAGCGCTGTCGCCAATTGATGCGAAACCGTTGGTATTGCTGCCACCGCCAATTTTAATGGTGTCGACCGGGAAAAATTCATTTCCGGTGGTATGCCGCTGCCTCTGTATCGGACTGTGATTATCGCATCCGTTGCTCAGGGCTATCGCACTTCCGCCAGAGCAGCGTCGCCTTTCAGCGGCATTGCTGAAGCGACGCTGTAAGCTCTGCGGAGATTGACTCAAACTGCGCAGATGCACTTCATCCGATACCAATTTGTCGTCCATGCTACGCTCTTCTTGTGTTCTGGCCATGGAAGTAGAAGACACAACAATTAATTAAATTTAGCAGATAATAAAATCGCAATGAGCGTTTCTATTTTAAGTTTACATGATTTTATTCTACATTGACAAAATGTAAAAGCAATATTAAATGTTATCAAATTTAAATGCTTATATAAATGTTACATTTACACTATACGAATCTAATAATGAAAATTTTTAAATTATAATTTAAAATTTTATATTTGTAAGTCATAAAAATTTTGGAATTTGAAATTTGATTTTAATCTTTTGAAGTTCTTTTACGAAAACAATCCTTAAATTTATTTATTTTAATACAATATACCCTTACGATTAAACGAATACAAATTTCTATGATACGAAGTAATAAATTCGTTTTCATTAAGGGACATACATACATACATACATACATACATACATACATACATACATACATATATTCTTCATATGTTAACCTAATTGTGCAAAATTTTCAGGTTTGACATTTTCAAGTTGAACAAACTTGTACTCAACCGGAAAAGGACTCACTTGAGTAGAAGTGTAACCAAATAACCAAAGGAAATATTCATGGGAAAAACCTTCGAATGAAGAAGGATTAATTGTGTCTAGCAATGAATGAATTGCGATAGAATACGAAGCTTTTAAATTGTTTTAACTATCATCAACAAAAAACTCTTATTTCTTTAACAACAAAACATAACTCGACATAACACAATGCCATACTTTATTCTCCAAATATATATTTTTTAAATATTATACAATATTTCTTTTTGACACGCCCCTCCTTAAACATAAATTAGCGTAAATTTGATCGTGTATAAATTGCATTAAAAACTTAATCTGAAGAATTTTGAGCTTTTAACTTGAATTATTGACAGATCTGGTTTTTTCTTTAAATATTAACTACAAAAAGTTGTTGATTTCAAAAGAAATTGTAATTAAAGACGTACAGTTAATAATCATTCAACAGATGTAACATTCGGAAGATTGTCTTAATTACACATACAAACAAATGGTAAGTAAGTTTATGAATTTGCTAATTTTGATGGATTTTCCTAGAACGAGTATGTTAATGTCATCAATCAAAGTTGGTGTGATGAATAGCTAGAGATATGTTTTTTTATTGAAATACTAAAGTTAAGAAAGATAACTTTAAATACCGGAAATGCTTTCGAATTGAATTGCAAATATTCGAAATGGTAAACATTTTGATACTCTTATTTGATACAATACTTTTACGCCCCTCTGTGCAAAGTTAAATCATGTGATATATCACACATTCTTACACAAATCACAAGCCAATGTAAATATGCCATAATCTAACAATGGAAGATTTACACAGAAATAAAATGTGTTTACATAAGGTGAATAAAAATTAAACAGTATTTTTTTTAAATAATCGATGATAATTCAAAAATATTTTCCAATGCTTAGCAAACGAAATATTTAAAAAAAATCAACAAAAATTTTTACAAGCAAAAATTTTGAAAATTTAAATTTCACTAATTAAAAAATTTTTTTCGTACGATTATGTCAAACTATAATAATAATTTTTAACAACATGAATAAAAAAAAGTTTTCATTAAAAAACTTGAGTGCATTTATGTACGTATTTGACAAATCGAAGTTGTTGTCGCAAAATTAAATTAAGCGTGATTTAATTCATTGATGACGTTTCGGTCAAATAAATCTTAAAGCCAAATAATTTTTTTCTGTTTATACGAAACTTATCTCGAAGGAATCTTGCGATTTTTCTTCACACTTAGATATGTATGTTTGTATGTATGTATGTATGCATGTATGTGTGTATAAACGAAAATATCGCAAATGTATTGAATGTGTGAAATAACTACACGTGCACCGAGCCAATATTTCTCTCAGCAAGCAAACATTACAACTGAAACATTCCACTGCCAAGAATAGCCAAATAAAAATACAAATACAAATGCAAAAACATAAAAACATTTTTGGAAAATCTCTTCTTTTTTTTCTTAGTTCCTATGAAGTTGGCACAGGCGGTGGCGGCGCGTTACCGCTCCCTGTTACGACGTATTGTCTGCTTATTTTGCATGCAGAACGAATTGTTGAGCGCCATTCATGAGGAAATGTCTGCACGTTGCTTGACAGATTAGTCGGATACGTATTTAAATTAACTGTAGTGACACGCAAACATGTTCGCGCACACACACGAACACACGCACACTCAATACTCATACCCAATTATAGACACGCACACTTGGCATGGATACACGCCGCCGGATTGTCGCTCCTGTCAATGTTGAAAATGGTTTTTTTTAAAACCACATCTTAGGCATTTCTTTTTTCATCCCGAACCGTCTACAGCCGTGGGGGAAACTTTCACTTTCAATGAGCCGCTGCGATTTTGTAAATTTATTATTAAGGACATAATTAAATAAGTAAGATGCGAAAATTCTGTACGTTCGACAAGATATTGTTATGCAAATTATTGAAAGACATTTTCCAACTTTCCTAATGAAGTCCCTATGTGCTTGTACACACGAGTATGTATGTATCTAAATTGATATCCAACTCAGCTGCTTATAATAAAATTTCAATTAGACGCATATCTCGTGTATAGAAAAAGTATTTAATATTTTGAGAGGAATGCTCTGAGATATTCCTTGAAGAAGAAGGAACGACGCAAATCACATCTATCTCCTTTTTTTATTTAAATTTGTTTTTGTAAAAATCCTTTAAAAAATAAAATTGTTTATTATAACTTAAATTTACGTAATTATGCTTACATTGAAAAGCCGCTAATTAGCGATGCTGCTAGAGGAAGCACTCTGTCATAGATTTGTGAATTCTAATACATCAATTACGTCATGTAGTATTAAAGCGACCGCAATGATTATGCTGGAGTAACCTAATTTATTTCCTTATAATTGCAGTGGGCGGTCCTTTACGCTTGGTGTCCCGCTGCTGACGGCAATAATATCACAACTTGCGGTTGTGGTTTTGCACAAATATTGAATTAACAAATTATCACTGCCTCATAGATGCGGTTTCTACACTCACACATACGTACTACCTGCACTGCTAGTACCAATCCCAGAATACATTAATAACTATACGAGATATATATACATATATACACATAAAGGATACACCGTGTTGCTAGACGGTTGTATTACGACAACACTTTGGCGTAAATACATCTTCTATTTATAGGATTGACTATTAATACCAAAATAAAAATATCAACGAAAAATTGAAACAAATAAGCCCCTTTAACCGTGTTCAATAGACACTATCTCTCTAGTGTGATACAGACGGAGCTGGGGAAAAGTTATTTTGTTGCTGGCTATGGTTCATGTCTCACGGGGTGACCAACTTGAAACAAACTAAATAGAAGTGTTGCAACAAATATACGAGTACAAAAAGAATAGAGTTGGTGAATGTTTTGCTGCTATCCTGTAGCATAAATACCCTACATTATTTGGTGTGTTCATACATTAGTAAGAGTACTCGTATGATACATTCGGTTTAAAATTTTTATTATTCTATCTTGTGTTTATAGAATATTATTATTGTATTAATATATTCTTGAATAGATCATAAAATTATAACATAAAATATAACAAGATCTTCCGTTTTAATGTGTTTTTAGTTGGTAACTCTAATGAGAACACATGGATGTGTTAGTGCGTGCGTAAGTAAGTGTTTTATCCTGACGTAAACTTTCGTTACGAGATAAAAACCGATTTTCAATGGTTTTCATGCATTTGTCGTTGATACTCGTAAATTGTAAAGAAAAACAAAAACTTTATCATTGTGTTATCTGTTAATCTATGTATTAGCGATTAGATTTCAAGCGTGTTCGTTATCTGCACAAGTATACATTGTTGATTTTCGTATGCACCACACCAATGGAGCATATTGGGTTTGGTTAGAAGATTGAAACAGAGAAATACTCAAGATAGATATATACAAATATCCTTGATCAGGATTCAAAATTGAGTCAATCTAATCATTTTCGTCCAGCTGTCATCTTAACTTTTTATCACGATATCTTGAGAACTTTTGGAGAAGTTTGATTGAAATTTTGTACAAAGCTTTCAGGTTTACTTAAGAAGAACTGATTCAAAATCGTGATTTGGTTATTATAAATAATAAATTAAATTGGTTGTTTAAAATATACAAACAAAGAAAATATCTCAATAGAATTAGGGTGGCCTATAATTAAACATGTATAAAAATATAAAATTGCCTATAGAACCGAATAAGATTTCTTTCTGTTTACGTTGGTATGTAGCGCCAAAAATAGCACAGGGTGTTCCAAAAAAACAAAGCCAAAATTTATCAAATAAATTCCAAATTCTTGTTTTACCCATAAAGCTCATTACTTTAGCACATACATAAACAATATACATAAGTACATGTCCTTTAATGTATAATACACATACACAAAGACACACTCTCACACACACACACACAATTTTGGTAACAGTAGAAATGCATTATCACTTGTGGCGGTGTTCGCTTAGTTTTGATATTGTTGTATTTTGTAGTTCCTCGATTCGTTTAATGGACGTGATTTTAGCACTTATCATTTAAAATAAACAAATTCCATGCGATGGCGATGTTGCGCACATGACAAAACTGTCAGTGCTGAATTTTATTTGCGGATAAAGTAACCGGTTGCTGGTTAAAATAAATATAAACAGTGAAAGTTCAGTTCTTTAAAATTAAACAGAATTCTTAATATATCCAGGTTGTTTGTTAAGCTTTTCGTTAAAGTAAATTCAATAACGCTTAAGTTTAATCGTCTGAATAACATGAAAATCGCATTTGGAAGAAATGTTCAAACATGTTTCTTGCAACAACATATTTTGCCATTTAAGATGTTTCTTGCAACAACATATTTAGCTCATTTAAAATTGTTTATAAAGTAGTAACTATCATTACTATTAAGTTATAAGTAAAACTTTTGAACTATTTCAAATTATGTTTAACGTATTTTTAGTCATACCTAACCTTACTAAAAAAATGAACAACAAAAACCACACCAAACACAAGCCCAAAGAACAACAACAACAGCAACCACAATAATACTAATAAAAATAAAAGCATTCAGCGCACAGCCGTACAGACGTACATCATTTGTTGTTTGCACCAGTCGTCAACTTAATATAATTATCACCTTTATAAATGTGATAATGGAACCAGCGAACAGAAATATTTGAAAATAAATCGATAAATTGTTGTTTGTAACGAAAATACTTGTTAGCAGCAGATTTTTGCATAACGTTGAGTCATGCCAAGGCGAATTCTGTGACTGTGTCTGTGTCTGCGCCTGCTTCTGCTTCTGCTTCTACGACTACTTCGACGTTTTCACTTTTGCAAAAATAATAATATTAGTATTTTTGTTGTTATTGTACGTATTGTAATTTCCATACTGTTGCTCAATTGTCTAGTAGTAATTTTCCGCATTTTCTTGTTCTTTTCGTTTCGAGAGACACAAAGACACGCGCGTTCGGTTCATTAGTATGGAACACCCTTAAAGAGCGCCGAATTGGTTAAGCCGAGACCAACTGTTGATCCATCGATGAACTTTTATGCAAACATATTTTTATATTATTTGGCAGATTTGTCCACTTCTTTTCGATTTTACTTAAATTTATAAATTCTTATTTATTATTATCGTTAAGTTCAATTTAGAGCGTTAAATGTTTAAGCGTTTACAAACAGTTGTTGTTGTTTTTTTTCATTTGGCACCCGTTACATGTTAATCCAAAATCGAAATCGTAAAACCCGTCCAAAGCGCTTAACACACGAACTGCAACTGAAAAAGAACTGTGTAGCGTACTGGCTATGAAGCTTTGGGGACTTCTTTTGCAGTTCACACGAACTGCAACTGAAAAAGAACTGTGTAGCGTACTGGCTATGAAGCTTTGGGGACTTCTTTTGCAGTATTATTTTTTTCGCGTTTAATATTGCTCAGACTATGACTATGATTAGTGGACGTGTTGGGAATACACTGAGAGAATGAAATTGAGCAAAGATTCTTCTTAGTCACTGATATATTAAATACAACTGGTCTTTAGATATATAAGAATACTGCATTAACTTTAAAGTAATAAGCACGTAAACAACATTTTTTTTTTCAAAGTTAAAAATTTTTTTTTTTAAAAAATGATTTTTTTAAATTGTGGTTTGCAAAAAAAATATACAAATGTGGTTCACATGTTTACATAAGTTATATGCTTAACAGTGGCGGTTGTTTCAAAAGGGGAGGGCTTTGTTTTATGTAGATCTAAAATTTCTACCATAAGCAAATATAATGAAACTTCTTGTTTTATTTACATATTAAAATTAAGACCCCAGTAGAATCCCAAAAATGAATCAGTTAAGGTTTGAAAATAGGAAAGAGGCAAGAATCCCAATAAAAAATAAAATTTTGATGAAATCGTATTATACCATCAAATTTTTAGAGTCTAGAAGTGTATAAAAATCGTTTACAAGTACTTGAAAATAGTAAAGATGTTTTTATATAAACGTCGATTAATTCTTTCTCTCAGGTTTAAACAAATGTGCTCTACAGTTGAGTGTTGTTTTTTTAGTGTATCTAACTAACATTATACACCCTCGCATTCTCACTTGGTGCCACTACAAACAGCAACCACATGAACACACACACTTATTTAGTCTAGTTGGCTCGACACCCGCCGCTCGCTCGTCTGCCGCACATACATACATACATACATACATATCGATACATTTTATGACATCGTATTACGATATTAAAATATTAACCCCTATTTTCGCAGCGTCAAATTTTGGATTTACATAGTAAACCAGCCAACGCTTCCAACCAAACAGGCAGGCAGACTTCAACGCTACTTTGTCATTGCCGCCTTAAATTTGGGGGCAGGGGTAGGACATGAAAGTGGTGGCATGCTCCCGTCAAAGGTTTTACATTTTATTGTCTTACACCTCTACCCCGCCTCTAGGGTGTATTTATTTTCAATGTTGAGACTCTGCAGAGGAATCCTGCTTCTCGGTAACAACAAAAACAACGACAATATTGTTGTTGTTGTCAGTTTTTAGTAGTGCTATTGTCGGCGCAGCGTCATCAACGTCGCCAATGTTGTTATTTTTGTTGTTGTTGTTTTGATGTTTTTGGCATGAGCTTACGATCTTAATGGGGGAGTGTGCTTTTGTTTTGACTGGATTAGTTGACACACATATCCAACTTATGCATATGTGTTAGCATGTTTTAAATGTCGGCCATAATTGTGGGGATGTTAGCAATTCAGTAGAATAATTGGTCATGCTTGAATCATTGCCAAAGCGAGCTTTTTCTATTTATTAGTAAACATAATTTAAATTTTATTTAATAATATGATTTATAGTCTTTCTATTTTTCTTAAAGATTAAAAAAATTCTGAAAGTAATAGTTTAATTAATTTAAATTAATTAAATAATTTAAACCAAATAAGGGAAAAGTGAAATAAATCCGTTTTATATATTCCATTTTTATTTCTGTAATCATTACTCAGTCATAAGTCTAGAATTTTCCTACCAGGTGGGTAAGTACGAGTAAAATATACAACAGTGGCATGGCATGGTTGTTTGATGAACTCTTGAACTTAGCGTAAATTCCATGTGTACATATGTATATGTATGTTACTATAATAATGTGTGTGTGTGTGTGTGAATGTGAGTGGATTAAAGCGTGTTAAGTAGTTGTGCAACGTTAAGCGTCTGCAATTATCACTTGACACAATTATGCATGTATGGGGTGGACATGTTGACGAGATAAATAGCAGCAAGTCTGGGTGCGTCTTCTGCGCTTCTAAGCCATCGAGTATCTCAACTTGTTGGCTTGCGGTGTAATTAATTGACACCAATTTTCGCAATGCATTAAAATCAAGACAACTTGATAGAGCTCGTCGGCGCTCTTCGCTCTGAAGATTGACCAAAAGTGGTTAGCATACTTGCAAAAGTATACAAAAATTAGGATTAACATTACTGACTGTTTCCATAGTTAAACAAACTGAAAACAACTCCTAGACTTGATATTTTTTATGGTGTACAAGTACTCACTCGTACTTTTCGCAGCTCTTGACGCACTCTCCAAGTGTTAATAAGTAGACGCGCAACAATGTGGCAAACCGTATTACTTCCAGCATTTTGGCTTTGCCACATGCCAATATAAAATTCAAATATTTGTTTATGCTTGAGTAGATTTTTTTAATATTTTGTGTACATTTTGCTAACTGATTTTATTAAATAATTAAGCGTATTCATTGCTTTAGGTGTAGAAAATGGAAAGATGAAGTTTAAATACAAAATTTTAGCTGATTGAGTTTTGTTTAATTTTTCCATGTGGTGAGCCCTAAAAAAATGCCAACTATCTTGGATAATTACTCCAAAATGTAGTAAACTTTTGTCCTTAAAATTTAGAATCAGAGACATTGTTTTAAAATTAATTAACAGCAACTAAATATCATAGAAAAAATTGTTCTTGTCTTCTTTAGTTCCTTTAGGTCAGGATCATTAAAACAAATTTAAATTCCTTCTTTTCTTATGGTCAAATAAAAGGTTCGATAGCGCAATTGTGCAGTTAATTAAATTTCTAGTAAGTTTTCAAGTGATAATTAATAATAATGATTGAAGGACCATGGCTACACGAACTAGAAATTGCTGCACTTAGTCGATTTGATTTTCAGGCATCAGTTCCTTTTGAAACTGAAGCGGTGGGCACACAAAAAAAAGATGCGCTCATTTAAGAAGCGACAAATTAATTACACTTAAGGACCGCTTTGAGGACTTTTACAGGTGGCAGAGCACGTATTCAAAAGCAAAAAAATAAATGAAAAATGCGTTGGAAAATTTTAATGAGCTTAAATAAATTAAACAGGAGACTTATTTAAAAATATTCGTAGCGTTTTTTTTTTGCGACGCCATATACAATACGTATGTATAATATGTATGTTCAAATGTACATTATTTCGACATTTCCTCTAATTTGTAATCGAATATTGAGCTATTATGTATACAAAAATGAATAAGAAGAAGATATAAACAAGCATCAAATCAAGGAAATTAGAATATTCGGGCTGTGTCAACGTGGGCGTGTGCGGACGTTAAGTCAACTTGAGGCTGCACCCTCGCAACGAAAGTGAAAGTGGATCTATAGTGAATTTGAGCCTTTTCACTTGTGTACATTAATTGCGCAGCGCATAAGGAAACTATCGATTTCAATACACAACTTCGCATTTATGTGATTTAAATTTAAAATGCGATGCTCAAAGAAAATATCCTTTTATGTTATCCCTAATTTGTTGATTGTTGCAAGCAAACTTTTATAATTTTCTATGCAGACGAAAGGCTTTCATATTTCTATGGAAAATGTTATCATAATCACGGGACTGTAATAATGTTGGCGCTTAAACCAATCTTCTTTGCGTTTCTTGGTCCCCTGCGACGGACGCATCAAGAACGAGTTCCTTAAATGTTGCCGACATAATGTTTACTTTGATGTTTAAGGTACAATTTGAAACGGTTTTTATTTTGTTTTCTTTTGTTTTGTTTGACTTGGGCAAACAAACACCTTTTTGATTGTTGGTCTTTTAATGTCTCAAACAGACACGTACCGTACTTAAGTAAACTTATCCATCGACTTATTTCAATCTTGACTGTAGTCGATTAAGTTTCGTGCTGCTGGAAGATGTTATTACTAACGCCCTAAGAAATACAAATGATTTATATTTTATATAGCAGTATTGGTGCCTATTCACATCATAAATACTTCGAATCGTGTGTGTGCGAACATTGTGTGGGGTATAAAAATTCCAAAAATACATAAAAATATATATTAAAGCATACTTGTATGTTATTATTTATTTTGAAGCCGATTTTTATCTGCTGCAAGGCAACAAAGCGTTAACCGTATTAAATTGCTTGTCGTCGTATTTGTACACTTGTACTCGTATAGTACAGGTGTTAACGTGGTCATTTGTTTGTTGTGTTTAAAGAAGCCGCCGATGCGCTGCGACGGTGGCAGTGAGTGGCGCTGCCAGATTGGTCCTCGTAATCTGCCATCATAATTCAGACAGCATTTGGTGCCTCTGAACACAAACATACCAACAGTGACAACAACCAACACAACAACAACAATTGTTGTTGTCAATATAAACTCACGCCGGTGTTGTACTATACATGTATGAGTATGTGTGTTTTTGTTTTTAGTTGTTGCTGTTGCTCTTGATGATGTTGACCTTTTTTCAATATTAAAATATATTGTTTGCCTTGTGGACTGCGACAAGGAGCGAGAGGACGTTTGGTTAACTGAATCAAAGTCATTGGCTTATTTTTTATAACAGCTTTTCTTTGAGTTTGGAAACAGAAGCTAGTCAAATTCAATAGTTATAGGCCTTAAATGCAACCCGCTTAAAATTATTGATAAGTTGTCAAAATGATAAGAAGCGTTTAAATTTTAGTTTGGAAACAGGACAAAAGCTTTAATTAAAAAATAATCGAATATAATTTTAGTTACACGAATTTTTAACCATACCGGGTACTAATAATACGAGTATTTGTGGTAAACCGTAAACGGTAAAAAAATACTTAAATTTTATATCCATTGATTTTTATTGAGAGCGCTTCATAAACCTCGAGACTCGAGCGCTTCCCCACAATAATTGCACGTTTATGTTCAATTATCTTTTCAGATCACAATAACAAAAAAAAAAAAAACGAAAAAAAACCACACGTGCTTCAAAACATACACAAAAGGATAACATTAACAACAACAACAACAAAAACGACAGCAACAGCAACAACAACGAGGAGAACAAAAGCGTAAAATGCGTTGTTATGTGTCGTCGCCATAAACGAGTGTGTCCTTTTATTTTTATTGTAATTTTAGAGGCATTTTTTGTTGTTGTTGGTGTTGGTGACTGCGACAAAATGTTGTTGCACAACAACAACTTCACATATTTACATATAAATTTGCATAAAATTAAATGAGCCCACAAAACAAAAATGATTGTAAAAATTTTTTACTTTTGCTTTTAAAGCGCCTTCCAGGCTAAAAACGTGCTGATCCTTCTTTTTTGTTTTTGCTTTTGTTTTTCTCCTGCGAATTTTAATAAGTTCACGTCGATTTGGCTATACATATGTACAAAAAAATGCAAACATTCCAACTGACCGCTTTAGCCACTACTTCTGTGGGGTATTTCGTTCTTGTTTACGCTGCGATTGTTTGTTTGTTTTTCGACGAGAACCTTTACTTCGACCTTTACTTTAAATTACTGAAATTTCAATTTGAGGTATTAAGTCAATAAAATTGTTTTTGTTAAAATTTTAAAAATATTGTTTGTCAAATATTAATTTAATTTAATTATTTTAT
The DNA here is from genome assembly GCA_949127995.1 of Suillia variegata. Lineage (NCBI taxonomy): Eukaryota > Metazoa > Arthropoda > Insecta > Diptera > Heleomyzidae > Suillia > Suillia variegata. Next base: position 41,437,846 of record OX421845.1, read on the forward strand.
ATATGTATATATTTATATATATTTTGTTATTAATAAAACTATCTTATCTTTCGGTTAATAATAAAATACATGTTCATAAACAAAACATAAGCAACATGTGTTTCGCATACGAGTACAACGAGAACGCTCCTTACATGTTCAGAAAGACAAACTGTCTCAGTATTATTTGGGGCAAATAAGTTAACAGAAATTACGTCTAATTCGAGCAATTATCTTTATGTCACAACTTTTTTCTACAATGTGGACAATGCAATCGACAACGCTTCAGCTTAAAGAATTCATGGGTTAATTTAAAAATTTAAAACCGTCGATAGGTTGCCAGCAGGAGGGAGGAGGTGGGAGGTAACCTAGCACTCACAGTCAATCAGTTTAGTGCGCCACGTAGTCAACGAATTTGTGGCAAATAACTTTGTTAACTGCGAAGAGCTTCATTATGCGGCAATGTTTATTTTATAGCATGTCATGACAAAATTTGCATGAGTGCAGCAGGTGACTGGAGTGAATACGTTTAAAATTGTTTCAAATGTGTGACATGAGAAGGCTCATCAAAACGCTGTTGGGATATCACTACACTTGATTTAATCAGTTTAGCAGTATTCCTTTATTCCTTTATTGTTTTATTAAAATTTATAAACAAAGTTTATCAATTGAAAATTAGTAGCTTAACAATTTTTGCTCTATGTGATGTGTTATTAAAAGCGTTTATCTCTTACATTAAACAATTGAGAGAAACTTACCTGAGGCATACTCGTTCCTCCTCATCAGCGCTCATGTTTAATGAATACAAGAAATTTTTGCTTTAATTTAGCTTTAGAAATTCGTTTGAAATGAAAACTTAAAATCCATAAAATTTTCTTGAATTCGCCATATTTGTTGCATTTGTTGTAATCTGTAAGGTAAACGAAAACAACAAAGTGTTAGTGATTGTTAAGTGAATATTCTATATTCGGTTACTTAAAATAAACCAATTGCAGTCAAACGTTTGAAGTACTCGTAGTAGAAACGTCATTTCTGAGGCAATTCGGAAGTGCAACATAGTGACGATACAAACGCATTTACTGCTAGCGACAACAATTAACGCAGCAACACAGCACGATAACAACAATGAGAGCATTAGTACAACACGAGCAGTACGAGCACTGAACAACAACAAAAAAAAATGCAATAAACAACTTTGACGGCGACTGCATGTGACACATTATGTGACAGCGACAGAGTGTAGTAAACAAAAAAAAAAGGAACAACATGCTCGCTCGTATAAAATGCAGCATGAAGCGCCAAACGAATTTTTAAACGAAGTTACTCAAGCGGCTTGTTGAAAAGATGATGAAAAGGATGAACACTCGCAAAGAGCGCAAACATAAATAAAACGCACAACATGGGTTTGGTGGGGTGGGGGGCGGAGCGGAGCGCCAACAGTCTATTAAGGCAGAAATCAGCGCAGCAGCAGAAGACGTTAAGTGCCTTGCTGATGTGGTCGGAGAAGTCGCATTAATGTCGAATGCTTCAACAAACTCGTGTGTTCATTGCGACTAGGGCTGACAAAAGAAAAACGGTTTTCTCAAAAATTATTATAATACCAAATTTTCTATATTTAGATTTTGAATTTTAAATTAATGAAATCAATTTTGTATATTACATTTTCTGATAATTTTTCACAAAATATGAAAAAAAATAAATAAAAATATTAAAACAATCAAAACTCGGTTACTCGATATATAAATATAGACCCCTAATTTGAACACAGAAATACACACATACTCTGTGTATGTAGTAAATTGGTTGCACACAAAAGGAAAAAAGACAACGCGGCATATGAGCAACTTTTCGCGCCACTTAAATTGTAAGCGATGGAGGCCGAGAGTACACTCACACTTCAGCATGGCTGGCGTTCCAACAGTTTTGCAGTATGACAATGATTTACATGAGTCCTGTTGCTTTGCTCTATACCGGCAGGTATGTGCAGATGTCTACGTTTGTCTGTCTGTCTGTCTGTGTTTTTGTTTGCTTGTATGTTTGAGTGCAAGAATGTTGAAGTATATGGCCGGCATGCAGCGGCATTGTAAGCTGCCGCGTAGCTTCGCGTCGCGTCGCATCGCGCCGTGCACGAGCATAAATAAATCTTGATAAATTTATGACCTGCGATAAGTGTGCGTGGTTATTTTCTCGAAACAAATTGCTTGGACTGCAAAAGTTGAGAGCAAAGAAGAAAACACGTTCAACATTCGTAATATTTGCTGAGATATGCAATGCAAATAGAGATGAAAGTAATGGAATAAAAAATAAATAAAATCTTATATACAATAGTTACTTTAGTTAACTGGTTAATTAACTGGTTAGTTCACATACGTGTCGTCAATGCATTTTCAATTTTTATTATTCATTAAGATTTGCATTTGTTATGTTCTAATCTAGATTTTTAAATGAAAATCACATTTTAGATTATTTAAAAAAAACATTTGAAAACAAAATGTGTTTCCTTAAATTAAACCGCACACACACACACACTCGTATCATAATAGAGAAGCGGTTTGCACGTAACGTTTCAAACTTGAAATTTATCGATAAAAGCGAAAAAGAATTTCCAATGTAAATACAACATGCAACAATTGCTGTTGCTACTGAGGCTGAGTGCATAAACATAAATAATAAAAGTATACAACAAATAATAATAGTAATAATAATGTTAAAAATAAATTACAAAAAAAAACACGATTTATTTTTACTTTGCAACACTAAAGAAAATAACTTTAAAGGTTATTTCTCTTTTTCTGTTTCTGTTTCGTTGCCCCTCGTTGTTTCGCCTTCCACCTCAATTAAATTAATGGCGTGACTAGGCGCATTTTACACCGGAAACGATGACAAAACTACCGTTAACAAGCAATAATAATAAAAGGAAAAGCATTTTCGCTGCAAAGCAAAGTTTCCTTTTGGTGCTGCCAATGGCGATTCCCTTCACTCGGAGTTGCCTGGAGATGTAAAGTGGCATAAATTATTGCAGATTTATCGCTGCTCAATGATGTTGCAACTAATTTCACTGTGGCGACCATTTTTGTATTTTGTTTTATTCTCTTTTTAACTTTTACATTGCGCACTTATAGATTTGTCTTCTTTTATTTTTTTAGACCACTAAGTGGGCATGTTGTTTTGTGGTATATATTGTAGCTTAGTAGAATAGAAATATACATACTTATCGTATATTTATATGGCAAACTTCATGCACAAATACAAAATTAATAAATACAAAATTTATGAAAGTGTGTTCTTTTTTATATTTTAGAAGCATAATATTTTATTTAGCATTGAGAACCTGTCGAAATTGCTTCAATGCAAAACCTTCTACTCAATGACTTTTTATGAGTACGGATTTGTGTCCACCACGGCGTATACGCGATATTTATTTATTTATTTATGGCGTGTTTATTATTTGCATACTTTTAGGCAGTTGTAAATATTCAAAAGTGTAGTTTGAAATTTTTGCAATGCTTGTTCTGTGTAATTTTTTCTACACTTAACAAAAAATTTTAATTGGTAACAACGAAAAATGTGTTAGCCTAAAACAACAAATAAAGGCATTTGTGCTATTTCAACTTCATAAATTTATGTTAATTAAAATAAAATGAATCTATGAAATTAAAGTTGTTGACTTAAAATAAACAACTTTGAATAAAAAACCGTTAAATCCAATTTTGACAAAAAAAATTAGATTTTTAATTTAAGGATAGTTTGTACCTGATTCCAAATTTTTAATTCTAAAAAACTTTCTATTAATTTTATTTTTTTTAACTAAAGAATTTTAGTTTAGGAATGCGTAAGAAACAAATTTACAAAAATCGTTTCAAAAGAATTCTGCTTAAAGTTTAAAAGGTCAAACTTTTTTAATTTATACAAAATTTTTTTTAAATATAAAATTTCGATATATGCAAAAACTTTCTTAACCTACAATTTGTAAGCTTATTAAAAAGATATTTTCCTCATTTTTTTAATCTATTTTTTATTTTATTAAAAAAAATTCGACGACTTTTTCCTCATAGTAAAAAAGGCATTTTACACTATTCAAAACAAACAAAAAACAACTCAAAAGCCATAAGAAGTTTTTCCTTTTATTTTTAGCTATTTGCTTGAACTGCAAAATTCTAAATTTTCAGAAATTTGCAGTAGGTAAATTGAAATACGTTTTTCCAGTACAACAAAAACGGAAAAGTATTACCAACACACATTTTTTAATAACCTTTTATCATGTATTCCCACAAGCATTTTAAACCCCAAAGCACAAGAGAAGTTTGAAAATCAAAAGTTGATAGCTTAGATAGGTGATAATTATTTGTTAAAGAATCCGTTTAAGGTAACATAAAACTGCCAAAGATTTTAATCGTAAACAATTTTTGGACACGAAAAACGTTGCCGCTTCGCTTTTGAGTGCAGTGCGCGCAGAGTAGTTAAAAATTAATTGTTGCCAAAAAGCCAAAAGAAACTTAAAAATTCTGTGCAATTTTAATGAACAACTTAATACGAATCAAAATGATTTTGGCCATATTTGGCACAAACGGGCCAACATAACGAGTTTTGGTTATATTTGGTTTTGTCGATAGCGTATTTGCACATGCAATTTATTTAAACATTTATATACGTACGTATGTACTTTTGTTTGTTTGTAAACGTTTGTATATATATGTCGATTCAGTCTATCAACAAACAAAATTACAACAAATTGTTGCGTGCTCTTGACATTTGCCGCCTAGAATTAAGCTAACCACTTTAAACTGTTAAAATTGACTACTTAATGCAGTAGTTTATTATAACGATTTTTTTTTGCATGGAAAACAATAACAAAAATACATCATAACACAGACGGGGTTAAGAACCCAAGTCTTACAATAGCAAAAATAATAAAAATGTCCCTGCAGCATTTTTCGTCTATCGCTTCAGTTAAAAATAGATTCCTCTGGCTAAAACGGTAAACAACCTTAAAAGACCAACATTTAGTATAATCAATAACCAAAGCTAAATTTAGTAGATGAGTGCAGAGCGTACGACTTTCGTTTAGTTCTTTTTTAATAAGTCATGAATTAAATTGATTTAAATTTTGGTTTAAATGTCGGAACAAATTAGCCGAAATACTCGGTTACTCATTTTTGCATAATTTATCAAAATGTCAGGCTTTTGCTTTTTCACTCTACACTTGTAAAAGGATAATCTTTAGAATTTCACACAATGCTCTTCTATCTTCTAACTAAATTTGGCTTTTAATTACACCATTTTTTCGTTTAGTGCATGTCTAATATCTCATTTTTTCATAATTAAAAGAAGTTTAATTAATTTTGCTTTTTTAATAACGCGCTCAGCGAACAGAACAGAGCAGAACAGAACAAAACTCAGCAAAAGCCATTCGAATTTTGAGTCATTTTTTTCTAGCCGCTTCATGAAAAAAAGGCCGCTGGCCGTTGGCAGTTAGCTTGACTTTGCTAACTAACTAATGTGCTTATTAGCGTGGCTAATAGTAGCTTTTGCACTGCAATGCGAAAAGTTGCTGTTATTGTAAATGGCTAAATGACAAAGTAGGCCGTTTAATGAATTTAATGTGCGCATAAAATTCGCGCTCCAATTTTCATAGCAAGAACCTGTAATTTGCCGCCGTTGCCGTCGCCTCCGCCGCCGTCGCCGTCGCCTCTGCTGGTTTGCGTTTGGCAGGCATTTCGAAATTACGCGAAGCAAAGCAAACAAAGGCAAAAGGTTTCGTCCCCGCTACAGTCGAATTAATTTACAGAAGTTGTTCCGTATGTATAGTATGTAGATGGGATGGTATGGAAGGGCAGGGAAGTGTGGTTAGCTGAGAAAAGTGTTCTACATTTCGCAAGGTTGTTAATGTTCATTAAAGGATAATTCATATGCAAAAGGAGTTGAAGGAAAAAAAATATTATTAAATTCTTATTTAGGCCCAAGTGGCATATGAATCCAAAAGAGGTGATTTTTTTTCTTTCAGCAAGTGAATTTGTTAGTAGGAAAATTAAAATTTTTAATAGTTTTTAATGGTTAAAAAAAAATACCGGTTGACCAGAAGTGAAGAGAACTATACTATATATATTCAAATAATGTACCATATATATTACCCGCAATTTAACCCGTAGCTCTACTGAGCTGTCAATTTTATTACCCCATCACATGCTTAAATGCTCAAGAAAAAGTTGTAAGAACGTGAGTTTGCATCGCTTTCTTATGAATTTGTTGACTGGCATTAGAGAACTTAAAGTTCCTTCGCTCACACTAGTTATACATACAAGTTAACTTACTTGTTATTAGACCGTAATTTAACAAGTAAATTTAAATTTTTTTGCAACCCTGGAACATTCTATGAATTTATTATCTGTAAGACACATTTTTGTATGTAAACAAAGCAACCACCCCAAACTAACAATAAATTTTTCAATTATATTCGAGCGTATCATTTGCCAATTTTATCGCTTTCTGTTTTTTTTTTTTTTTTTTTTTTGTACAAAGCCGCATTTGGAGCATTGTCAGCGACAACAAAATCTACAAAATCTCTTAATGCAAACGAAATTTAAAACTGCAAACGCAAACGTTTACGTAGTGAGCGCTAAAAAGAAGTGTGTACATATGTCGGTTTGTATCGCACACACGCTTCTACGAGTATGTACGCGTCTCTGAAAAATAACGACACTAATAAAAAGCTAGACTATTATAAAGAAATTTAGCAGCGGTAGCTGCCAACATTTTCTAATCTTCTAAAGATGACAATAAAAATTGAGAAATGTAAATGAATAATAAAGACGAAAAACAAAATAAACAAACTAAGTTATAATAAAAAACGCACATGACTCAGTTTAAAGCTGAATGAATGTGCGCTGCAACGCTCGCCGCAACCAACGCGCGCGTAAATAAATTTCAAAACTGTGAAATTTTTAATATCGCGCTCATTTCGCATTTAAATTGTTTTCAATTACTGCAACACGGGAAGACAGACAGACAGACAGACAGACAGACAGACAGACAGACAGACAGAGAGACGGTCGGAAGGACGGACAGATGGACGGAGGGACAGCATTGAAAATCAAATCGTCAAATGCATTTATGTCGATTTAATAGTATCGCACCGCACTGCAGAATGCAGCGCAGCGCAGCGCAGCGCACGAATTTATCGCTGCCATTAAATGGAAATTCAAAATTTCATTTCGATGCGAATTTATTGCTCGATTGTGAATTTTCTTTCTATTTATTTCACTTATTATGCTTTCATCGTTTTTCGGCATTCGAGTCGCTCAATTTATTATTTAAATCGTAAAATTTTCATTTTGCGGTTAATTTGAAAAAGCGCTTAACTCTTTGACTTGTGCATTTGTTTTGATTTGACTTGATTTGATTTGATTTGTGCATCGGTTATTACAACCGATCTCCTATTAAAAACTTGGCGTATGCGTGCATTTTCAAAAGCGCTTACTTATTAGATTTACGACTCAATCAAATATCGAAAGAAAGAAATAAATACAAATTATCTCAGTAATCGGAGTTAATTTGGAATATATTGTGTGGAATAAGATTAATGAAGCTTTATTGTATCTCAGTTAACATTTCAAATTATAATTTTTATGTACTAAGAAGTAAGAAATTTTATAATACTAATGTTTACTCAAAATTTTTTCGAAGATACAATGTTGAAAGCAATTTTTTTATAGGCGAAAATAAAGAAAATTGTCTTATATCTTCCTCGTGAGTTGTTTTTGACGCACGATGGATTTATGTAATTCACGCACGCTTACGCACGTACATTTTCAGATATCTCACACTCATGCACTCTCACGACTCTAAATTATATGATCACGCAAGATCACGCACGAACGCTCACGAACTCTCACAAAACCTTATTAATATACAACTTTAATATTTCCACCTGTCTTTGAACCTCTCAAAACTTAAAAATTAACGATATGGGCATCAAATGAAAGGGAAAAATCTTTTGTTATGCAAAAAAAATATTTAATTCTTCATTATATAAAGATTATGTTACAATTTTCAAAAGAGTCCAGAAATGAAGACCATCGTCCTTAGCATTCCAAGGAATTTGAATCGAAAAGCAAAAATCGAGATATATTAAGAGGAACAGGCTCAATAATAGCTTCAATTAAACGGGTTCTTTCTCGTAAATGTTCGTTTTTATTGGTATCGCTTTCAAATTAAAAAATTCAATCAAAATCATTTTGTAAGTTCATACATAAGACTAAAAATATTCTCTACGAGTTTCAAAGGGCAGATAAATTAACTTTAAATGAAAACAAATGTTCAGATATTTAAATGCAGCTACGACAACAACACAAACATTTGTAGGGAAAACAAGAAGAAACATTTAAAAAAGTGGACGACCCTACCCCATATTGGAATGATAAAACTAAATTGTGAATTGCAAGCGCAATTTGCATGTGGCATGTGGCATGCGGCGGCAACTTTTGTTGTTCGCATAACAACAAACAACAAATAACAATCAACAACAACAACAACAATGACAATAAGAACGCAACAACAGCGGCAGCAACGAAAACTTTTACCGCCAGCAAAACCGCAAAGATTAGAAATCATCGCATGAAAACCACAACAAAAGCGAAACTATTAACAAAACTAAAGTTGAGGTTGAGGCTGAAGCTGAAGCTGAAGCTAAAGCTGAGCAAGAGGACTCAGGTGGCACTCTCGTAGGCCTACGGAAGCTTCTGTTATTACTAGGAGACCCAGCGGCCATAACCTTGATTTAGGTGGCAGCAAATTCGCGCCCAGTTACACCTGCAGCAAGTCATGTTCCGAGCAAGAGGCAGGCGTGACTTTAATTTTGCTGCAAACAGAACAAAAACAAACAAACGTTCCACTTTTCGTGCCACCCCATCTACTGAGTCCCGCGTTTAATAGCGCATTCCAAAAAGTTTCCGTTTCCGCTATAAACAAGGAAACTGTCGCCACGAAAAAATGTTGGACGCCCAAAGTTTTCGCGCCTTTTTCGCTGTTTGCTGGGAAGGGGCAAACCCGTCAGAGGTGGCACATATCATTGATACAATTTCTTTTTCGCAATTTATGAACTGATGACTAACAAAATATTTTATCTATTTGTTTTTGATTTTGCTTGAAGTTTCCTTTATGATTTAAATAAAAAACTTTAATTTTTTAATATAACAAATACGGTCTGATATTTATTTTCTAATGTTTTAAAATTAAGGAACTTTTAGAATTAATTTTGAAATTATTAGGATCTAGTATTGATTATAATAGATCCTAATAATGTTTCCTAAAATCATCAATTTAATTGAAAAATTTCGAAAAAAAAGAAGAAAATTTAGCGGGCAACGCAAAACCCTTAAAAAAAGTTGCCGTAATAAGAACGACAACAACAACAAGGCGAAACAAACCTAATTAAAGTCGGTGGAGGTGCCATTTCACCAAGCAGTTCACTTCGTTCACCTTTGTGCACGTAGTTCATGACGATTCCTGTCGTTTGGTGTCGTCGTCGTCGTCGTCGTCGCCGTCTTCTGACTGCCTCCTGCCGCGTTGCGACAGAGGAGCTACTTCTGCGCGCCTATTAAATAAGTCGCAATGTGCGCGTCTCAGGTTCGCACAATTCGCAAGCGGCAAAGGAAGTTGAAACGCGCAAACAAAGCAACAGAAAGAATAAAAGAACAAAGAACCGCAACAAGCACAAATTACTTTATTAGGAAATGTCTAAAAACAGGAGGCGTAAAGCTAAAGTAACAACAACAACAACAGCAGCAGCGGCAGAAACAACAAAAACAATAACGAAAACAATAAAATTTAATTTATTTCTTGAACTTAATCAAAGGATACGGCATGCTCCGCCATACGCCTGTCTCGCCTGCCTCGCCTGCCTCGCCTGACGACGTGAGCAAAATGCAAGTAATAAGAAGAAGAAAAAAAGAAGAAAAATTGAAAAGCTAGCAAAAAAATATATGAAAAAAGAATCGGGCGCGCTACTAACACAGTTGCACAAAAGGACGCCAATTAAGCGAATGCGACATAAGGCAGTACACACACACACAAACACAAACACAAACACACTAACATTAATGTGAGCGTGTGTGTGTGTGTGGGTTTGTTTGAAATTGAATTGTTTCCATTGACATTGTTGCCAACCCAATAAATCATTTTAAGATATTTCGTATTATCCTAAAATTATTAAATAATGATATTAAACAATTTTAATTTTTTTTTTAATAAATTTTGGTTTAATCTGAACATTTCATAAGCATTTATACACAAGATTATCCACCTTAAATTTTTGTAGATCTTTGCTCTTACAAAAGTGTTTTAATTTGCATCTAACATTACGAAACTACAATACAAATTTATTAATTATTTCTCCAAATAGAAGTTTTCCAATGAAAATTTCATTGAGAAAAGTCTTTTAGGGTAACTGTTAATTGACATTTAAATTTAATAATATAACATTTGAATTTGCAACAACAATTTAAAAGTGAACTAGTCTAGCAGAGCGGACAGTGCTAATTTGAAAACGCTTCTATTCGCTCATTAGCGATCTTTGGTGAAGCTTGGCTTTTTTTTTCATACTCTTCCACAAGCGCTTCTGTTGTTTTAGAAACAAGCAACAATTCAAAAGAAACGTCCAAGTTCAAAACGCAAAAATCGCTGCAGACGAGCGAATGCGAAAGCAACAACAACTGAGCAAAAGTTTAATGGTTGTTTTATTTTTTATAATTTTTAATTTTAAAAATATTTACTAATTTCTTTTTTAAATGTAGACAGAATTTACTAAATTAGTGACACTTTCAATTACTTTACTTTTTCTATTTATTTCAAAATGGAAAATGGAAAAAATGAATTTTCATCGATATTTTTATTGATTTTGTTTAAAGAATATTTGTCCAAATAAAATTAATAAAAATTTCTAAACAGTTATTCAAAACTGCTTCTAAACGTCTCAAACTTAAATCGAATACCTTAAAAGACTTTATTTTGGTAATGCAATCTAATGCAAATATTTAAATATGAATTGATTTTGAACGACTAATGCAAATAATATTTATTTATCTATTTATTTATTTATCTATTTATTTATATATTAATTAATTTATTTATTTAACAGATAATATTGATGCACTTATATTAAATAGTGGTCGGTGTCCCAATAATTGTGACTTTCAATATTTGAATTGTTCATCGGTCATTTTAAGTTAATTAAAGATAATATATATGCAAAGGCAATATATCACAATTTACATATGTACACATACACATACACATGTATGTACGAGTATACAACATATGACAGATGAATGAATTACAACAAGGCGTGATGCCACTTTATCTTCGTGAGCAATTTTCTCATTATTTGCAGTTGTGTGTATAAATAAATATTTTCTATTTAAGTCTTTCTTGCCGATAACAAAATAAATTGTTTATCATTTGAGTCATAATACAAATGCAAAATGCATTGTTATTGTAATTGTGATAAACAAATTTTTCGAAAAGTTATTTTTAATTAAATTTCATATTCAAACTCAAATTAGCATAAAAAAATATGTCGGATGTCGTATTTATATATTATATTTGAGACAGATGTTTATATGTGTATATATGTATGTGCTCTATGGCAACTCTAAATCATGGTACATACATATATATCATAAAACAAAAAAATGTACGTCACGCGAAACAACAACATAATTACGAGCGCGGACAGCGCCAAAGCAAGGAGTTAAACTTAACGTAAAATTTGTGTCGACGGACAGTGCCAAAAATAGCGCCCAAGGCGGCTGCATTATCCATGAGATACTTTTGCTAATGCTGTTGTTGTCGTTGTTGTTGTTAATGTTGTTGCTTGTGTTGTCCGCTTCTACATCAACTCGTTGCGAAGTAATAGCAATAACGAAAGAGAAAAGAGTATCAAACATAAAAAATAAAAATATTTACGATGGCGCTCAAACGCTTTTAGACCAACGTGTCGCTGTTGTCATTGTTGTTGTTGTTGTTGTTTTTGCTGTTGTTACAACCCCCGAAAACAATTTTTAATTTATTTCGCATTGGCCGTGGCAAGTGCAAAGCAGCTAAAGGCTAGCCAGAGCTAGGAAGAAATAAAGGAGGCTAGCACCGTCGATGACAAACTTATTTTTGGGTTAATCACTGATGCTGCAATAATGCGCATTGATTTTATTGGATCAACCAGTGGACAGACAGACAGACAGACAATTAGACTTGGAGTCTTGCGTTCTAAATACTTTAAACGAAGCGTGATTTGAATGTCGCGTGGAGTTTGTGCTCGGCAACTTTCAATTTGAATTTGTTGCTACTTGAGTTTGTAAATACTTTTCGTAATGGAATTTCAAAACTTTTACAATTATAGCATTTTTTGTTTGTGTGTGTGTGTCTGTCTGTGTGTATGTGCATGTCTATATTTGTGGCTTTGTGCGTACATAAACAAAGGAGACGAATTTATTTTTGCTACAATTTAAATTTTGTCAGGACGTTCGAAGATTGTCTGGAAGGAGCATGGCAGGCGTATGAAAATGTGATTAGTTGGTATAATTTTTCAATTTACCTTTGTAAAAAAGGGTTAAAAAGTATCTAGCAAAAAAGTATCTGTTCTGTAAAAATATAATACATTTAAAGTTTTGGATTTTTAAATGAAAACAAAGAACAATCTCGAATTAGCTGATAGGTATAACTTAAATTACTTTAAGCTGATTGAATTTATTTTGACGTATTTATAGAAAGTGCTAAAAAAATACCAATAAAAAAATTTTAAATCAACATTCGGTACCGCACATAATTGACCTAAAGTTGACACTTAACATAAAAAATATAAAAATTCAATGAGTTTGTAAAAAATGTAAACAAAAAATTGTTCGAAGATTTTTTTGATTAATATATGTAACAATAAATGAAACTAATAATAAACTTTGATTAAAACATAAAAACAATTAACTTTGTTTTATGTTAAACAAAAACAATTCTTTGCATAAGAGAAATATAAGATTTACTAACAACACATTTTAAATGTATTCAACTAACAAACCGTTTCCCATTGTGGTCATTGGAAAAGCTTTGTTGGATTTCTCGCTTGATACTAAAAGGTCTCTTAAGATTTAACACAACTAAGAATTATAGAGCACAACGGGAATTACAGAAAAAAAACTTACAAGGTCAAATTAATTTCTCAAAAATATTATTAAATTAACTGCAGATAATTTAGCCTACATGAGAAAAACGAACGATTTGGAAAAGTGGCTATTTATTTTTCACCATTATCTCCTTTTAGCTCGATACGTCTCATAAATACGTTTTAAAAAGGTCTGCAAAGTAGGCCTTAACCGGACGATGAAGCTAAGTACTTATCGGACTACCCTCGTAGCTACACTTTATTCAATTTTATTTTAAAGAAATTCATGTGATGAAAATTTTTATTTGTTTATTAAGAAGTTAATATTTCACCTTTTGTTTATAAGAAACTTTTTTTTTGGTATTTGTTTTACTACTGAACAAATTTCAGACTTTAAATTTGAATTTCCTTTTAAAGAACCGACAAGCTTTTATTAAAAGAATGTTTCACTCATATTTTCAGTTTACTCTTTTCTAAACCAATTATTTGTTTAATAGTTAATAAAAAAAATAAAGCATTCATTTTTACCTCAAAGTTGATTTAAGCTGTTTTGCTCGTACACATTTTTAACAACTGAAATTCGAAATTCAAATTCACTGTACACGACCGAGCGACACTCCTTGGATGGAAACAGAAAGCAAAGAAACCTTGCCTCCGGCAGCACACTTCACAAATAAATACAAACAAACATACAAACACTTTTTTTGCATTAAATTTTACTTTTCTTTGCAAAAAACAACAAAAAAAAACACACGCGCAGCACACGACGGTTCACTTTTTATTCTTCAATTTTTCACAATTCACAATTCAATTAATTGAAAATGTATTTATTTATTATACTTTATTACTAATGATATTGAATTAATTTATTTAATCCACTCAATGAAGTATTTTCATTTTAATAAATTCGCTTAAATTCGCGCACCACGATAAATTGCGTGCAAAGCCGACGACGCGCCGCAAGTCAATGCCGCACAAACGCCGACCGGATGTTATTTTATACTCAAGGATCTGATCGAGAAGTGAAAATTAGAGTGTGAGTGAGAGTGAGAGCTTTTGTGTTGGTTGTTGGTAGCAGACGAGAGGCATTTGTTTACGAACTTTAATTCAAAAGAGGGTTAGTATTGACACAAACTGTTGCCCGTTTCCGATTTGGAACCTGACTCAATAATACAATTTAGGAACTAAATTAGAAATGCAACTCTGAGTTAAAGTGAAAATTTATTAATGCGCGATGAGTCGGGTGAGCTTTCTGTAAGGCAAATGCGAGCTTTCTGTTAACGTACGGAGAATGGAAATGCAAACTAAATGATTATGATTTTTTCACTCGTAGATGTAATCTTGAACTATTTGGGTAAGATTTAAAAATAAATGTTTTATTGAATTATTGATTAAAGTATAGTTAATAAATTGATAACAAACCCACATATGTATATGGTATAACGCTTTTCCGGTTTGGTATTATTCAACGCTAATAAACATGTTAAAAATATAATTTTAAGTGTTATTTATATTACTATTATTTTATTGGTGGGTGGGATGGACGCATCTGATGACGTTTCTAACCGTGTATGTGGATTAGTTTAAACTAAACAAAAAACTACTTTTAATCACTTTTAAGTTTTTATTTTTGATTTTCAGAAAATTTCAGGTTTCTAAAAATATTTACGCTAAGAAACGCGTTCCTCTTCCTTATCAAAACATTTTTAATTTGAATCAGCCGCTTATCGCAATTACTTAGTAAGCTGTGTGGACAAGATCAACCGCGAAAAGGTCATGGTGAACAACAATTCTATTAGTTAATGAACTATAGCGAAATAAAGTGATAAGCGTTTTCCTTTTTTTAATATTCGAAACATTTTTTTTAACTAAAAATGCGCGATTTTATTCATCTACGGTGAGATTACTAAATGCTATAAAAATAACAACAAATACACCGTGAGACTCATATAAATTATTAAAAACAGGAAAGTAAAACGTCGACTTACTTTCAACTTTACTATTTAGGATGAAAAAAAAAAACAAATTAAACTAGAACTGCAACGTTATTAAAGTAGCTGCTGCTTAAAGGCAAATAAGTGGGCATGTCGTGGGCGCGAGATGCATGATCTTTGCGCGGTTAATGATCGGCAGCCTTAAGAAAGTCTTCATACTGCTGCTCGGTCATAAGTTTCTCAATTTCCGCGGGATTTGTGAGCGTCAGTTTGAAGAGCCAACCTTAAATGAAAAAAATTAGTTAGTTTGTTGTAGATATACAACAATCTATAAGTACGCCATCACTCACCTTTGTCATAGCAATTGGTGTTGACCAGCGCTGGTGTGTCCTCCACTGCGGCGTTCTTTTCTGTTACATTTCCGCTAACGGGCGAGTACACTTCACTGGCCGCTTTAACGCTTTCCAGTGCGCCGCATTCGTCGTGCTGCTTTAGCGCCGTACCTGGATCGGGTAACTGTGCAAAGACTACATCGCCGAGCGCTTCCTGTGCGTATTTCGAAATACCAACAATGCCAACTGAACCGTCGACGGAGACCCACTCGTGTTTGTCGGTGTAGCGACGTTCTGTTGGGATACATTAAATACATTAAAATATTAATTTAAATGTTGATTTAAACAATTAATGTAAATGAATGCAAATAAACAGCTAAATAGAAAATACTGGTTGGAACCAGTAGATTCCATAAAATATTTTAGTCTTCCACAATTGTTTGCGGCAGATTAAATATTTCTTCTCAAAACCCGGAATATTTAAAATGTATTTAATGAAATATATACTAATTTATATACCAGTTTAAGTTTATTTGTTTGCGTTGTTAAGCAAAAAAATACGTTTTAAGTTTTCGAAATTGAAATTCGAAAACGTTAATAATTTCAAATGGTTCTTGTCCTAACTAAGCAAGTAAATATCAAAAAATGCGAATCAGCTGTTTTCTACGCTGGTTTTTTTTTTTGTTATGGCATAGCTTTGAAATAAAAACTTTTTCTATATGAATGAAAATACCTGCCGCACGGAGTGCACTGCTGATGCTAAGACAACGCCACTGTGCCGCCGACAAATGACGCGTCGCTGACGCCACTTGGACTCCAAAACGTGCGAACTTTGCAATTAAAACCATTTTGTCGAATTTTCCTTTTTGCTTGTCTCTGTTTTGCACCGCCGCCGCTGTTATCCGTCACTACTACTGACCACCGTCACGTTCTAAATGCGAATGAAGTCTGATGATGTTCGATTGATCTCGGCGAATCATAACAATCTTTTTCAAAAGCGCGACACAGCTCGTTCCGATTGTATTATCAGTTTGTTGCTTATGTTATGTTAAGCGGTCAAAGTTTATCGCATTTGCTCGAGAAGACGATTTTTTATTTTTCGAAGTAAAATCGCCAACAACGAAGAGTAGACTTCGACTTCACACCTTCAGTACGAAAAAGATAAGAGCCAATGCTGCCAAACGTTACCAAATCTCGGTTGTTCGCGCCAAGATAGATACATCTCAAAATTTGCCATTCTTGAGTTAAAAATTAAGAAATATTGGTTTGCCCTGGAACTATGTGCAAGTAAGTTTATTTGAGAATTCTAAAAACTAGTCTTGTACTAATTTTTATATTTTGCGTTTAAATGAGTAAGCAACGTGTGGGGCATTAAATTTTCAGTCTCTTTCTGATAAATAGCACACTTTAAGATATGTCATTCTTGTTACAACCCATCAAAATTTTTTGGATATTTATTATTAATAAAACGCACATAAAATTTTAAAATATTATTTTTATTTTGTTAATATATGTAAATATGAAATAATATCTCCGGCAGATCGGTTCTACCTACCCTGAAACCTCTCAAGATCCGCCAAAGCTATTTTGAAAGTATTTTTCATAAACAAATTTTATAATGACTTTTTTTGCTTATAAAACTTAAAAAACAATTTTTATTTTACTTTTTACTTGATTCTATTTAACATACAACTTTTTAATTGAGTTCGCGATAATAATAATACGGGACAGTCGCGTTTCGGCTCACCAGGGGGTATTTAAGTATAAATAAGTCCCACTGTCTTATCAGCAAACAACACGGACAGCCAGCAACAAGTGATATTTTAAAATCATCATTGGAAATATACTGAATGGAAACCACTCACAAAAACAAATAAAAATATTTACAAAAGTGCATATTTATTATTTACACATAAATAAATAAAAATATACCACTACGAAATGTTTCTTTTTCCAAATACATAAAGTATATTTAAAAAGTTTTACAAAAATAAAACGCTGAACTTGAAATATTCGCGGACGTGGGCCAAACTAGTCGTTAAAAAAAAACAATTTTTTACAGCAACATTTTCGAAACGAAATTTATTTTTATTCAACTTGTTTAGATTTTGAATAGAAATAAAAATGTTCATCAAAAACGTGAAATACTCGTATAAACAAAAAATATAAAATGAGACCGAAGCGGTTGATACAACTTGTTTAGCTTCACGTCTACGAATAACGCTGGTTGCGTAGCAGACCGTTTTGATTTTGAGACTGGGCGCGTGACATTGGCGGCGAATAGTCCGGCTGGGGTGTTGCAAACGGTGCCACCGCTGCAACCGTCGTTACTTCATGTTTTCCCGCCGCTGCTTCTGTACCACCGAGTGCTGGACTGTTTGAGTAGCGCGGCGGTGGGTATTGTTGGAAAGCATCCAAATTGCGGAAACGACGATCCGTCAGTGCAGCATCGGTGGACATTCGCGCTGCTCGCTCGATAGGTTCCTGATTCAGTTCGATTGGCTCAATGGATTGGTTGTCCACAATAAAACCGTCGTTGTTGTATGCTGATGAGGTTCTGCAGGAGATTTTTTTAATAGTTAGAAAACAAATTAAATTTAAACTTATTGATTGTAACAAAACATTTGCTTACTTGTGATCATCATAGGCATTAATTGGTGGGCGTGTCGTTAGAATATCGTCAGATTCCTTACGAGGCATGAAAAGAGTGTCCTAAATACAAAAAAGCTAAATTTATTATAAAAATTTTTAATAAATAGATACTAAAAAGGTATCAAAAGATCTTCATTTGATATTTTGCAGCCAATGTTTAAAAAAATGAAATTTTTTTTGCAAATTATAATAATGTACATAAATTTTTATAACATACAACCAGACTTAACTCTGTTTGATAATGACGTTTAAACAGACATTTTAATTGGATGTGTACTTCGCATAAACAAGAATTCATCCTTATCAAATTACTAATTATTGTCTTTAAAGATAAAATCATCTTATTCACTAGGTAAACAAATAAAAAAAGACCCACTTCTCAAATTATTGTTCTAGCATTACGTCAATCAAAATACTCATACTAACTAGTCTTTGTTTATCTGTGAATCGCTCGTATATATTCGCCAACTTGATTTACTTTTGGTCATTTTACGGGGGCTTTAAGTTTTTTGACATGCCTAACACCTTCACTTGCCGCACAAATATTTCACTTAATAATGTTTTAAAAATACGACTTTATCTATTTGATTGTGGTGATGTCATTATTATTACTTAGATATTTTATAAATACTTAGTTCTAAGTACTTCGGTAGTAGAGCGAAATTCTTAACGAAACACTTTTTAACTTACATTTCCATCCTTATCGCTTCCAATATGTATCGCTTGCTTCAGCAGATAAACCACCAGACCAAAATTAATAATCCACAAGATGAAGCCTTTAAATGAGATGACCAGTAGCGTGACGGAGGTGACCATTGCAGCGACCAGTTGGCTTGCGTTCGCATTGATAACGCCCGCATTAACCGAGTTCAAATTATAGTTGTACGCCTCTTCAATGAATTTACCATAATCAACGCCAAAAATGACACCCAATGCGAAATCCATTAAGCAAATAGCTAACGTGACAAATATCCAAGTGTACAAGATGCCAAGTGTTGCTTTAACGTTGTCCTTTTTCAAATCTAAAACGTTTACAGTCAAATCAGTGTAAGTTCAGTCAGTGTCACATATGATCTTTAACTTACGTGTCAGTAATAACACCGAAACTAGAAGCCAAACTACGGCAATGGCCAGGTACACACACATCCATATTAATAAGTCCGCGGAATTTAGAACTGTGGGAACACTTTTCAATATGGTGTAATCGTTTTCATCCGCACCACAATCGCCCTCAAAGTACAGCTTCAGATAAATGGTTTTGATCAGTGAACCAAAAGTTAGTTTCTCATCTACTAAAATCAGGCAGTTGTAGGCAATAATACCGGTGATAGTTAAACCGATCCAAGCAATTGATTGTACCTTATAATAAAAAAAAATGTTTTGGTATGAAATTAAAAGATTAAAACTTTTTTTTTACAATTTATTTAAACATGTGTTTGAAATGGTACTCCTCAAATTAACCTTTGATTCGGTTTAATGGAGTGTCAACTCTTTGGCAGAGATAAAGGCTAATGTCATTGACTGTGTTGTGCTATCAAGTGACTCAGTGTGATTGATTATTGCAATTTTATACACCAGCCAGATTTATACGGTAAATTCACGCGCAAATAGATAAGTTGAAAATTAATTAATGTTGCCCTGATACTACCAATTTTACTTAGCACTTTTAACAGCGCCGTAGTTTTTTTGTTTGTTGAAAAAGTACAATCATATGAATGAAATGTTTATGACATCCGTTTGAATGCATTCGTTTGAAGTATTGTTAACGGACGATTTAGTGATTGTAACTTATCGAGTTTGTTGTATTTACAATTTTTAAATTTTTTGTACATGAACGTTATAGGAAACACATTTTTGCAGATGGCCCTCACATGAACAAAACGGATATCAATGTATCAAAATGTTTTAATTAGTATCGACATATTTTTAGATTCAAAAGACTTTTTACAAACACATTCAACTTCACTTTGGAAGTTTTTAAATTTGGCTTTAGAATGATAGTTGCTTCAGTATATGATGAAAAATTAATAATTCTATATTTTCCTACGGTAAAAATATTTATAACAAGACTCGCGACGATAAATATTTTCAACTTCAAAATGCCCGAAAACTACGGCCCAATCCCTTATCAATTTAATTTATTTTCAGTCTTTTGTAATGCATAAAGACCTAAATCACTTTTATTTTGTGGTCAATGAGTTAACTGACTCCAATTTTTTTTTTATTTTTTGCTTAAGTTGAATATGTCAATCACTTACCACGCCCAACATGCCAGCCCACAAAGTGATTGAGCGTAGACATTGGTAGTTTTTGATTGAACCCGGCGGATTATATCCAAAATTCATTTTAGTTGTATATTTATTTTACGTTCTCCAGCGATTAGTATAAATAGCGAAATGTGTTCGCTCGAGTTGTACCCTTGACTAGCGTTTAATTAGAACGAACTATTCAAAAATCCGGCGTCCGTTTAGAATCAAACGCGAAGCACAATAGAATTTAAATATTTATGCAATCGACCGACTCGAGAGAGACTGATTTAATATGATTTCACTCTCTTTTGTTAATAATTACGGCTATTCACTTTTTTCTTTCTGGCCAATTTGACTAGTATTGTATTATGCGGGAGCAATACAATCAAGTGGCAAGTGCTGGCAGAACTTTTAATTTGACTCATGCAAAATGTCGATTTCCGTTGCGCGTTGTACTCAGTCGAAGTACGATCGTGTTCGAACTGTTTCGTTGTAATTTGGCTAAAACAGTTCAGTGCAGGTACTTGCCAACGGCTACCCCCGGTCGCCTGCACCCATCTGCGTCGTGACAAGCTCCTCATCGGTGCGGTGGAGATACCAATTCATACCATTTTACCACATTTGTTCTCTAACTACCCAATCCGCTCGCTCATTTGCTCATTCGTATAGAACGAAAATATTTTTCTTATCAATAAATTGATAAAGTTTCAATATCGACTGCGAATTTATCAGTGTTTTGTTGTTCTTGTTTTTTGCAGGTAAACTTTTGCTCTAATAGATAATGCTGGAGACCTAAAAATGAATTATTAAACACAAAAGAACGCAGAAATCTTATCAGTGTTTATTAGCCAAAAGTAAAAAAAAATTATATATAGGAATTTAAAGTTCTTGCCTCATCGACGACAACAAATTTGTATTCTTTTTATTTGGTCATAGGAGATTAGGACATGTTTTTTTTATTTGAATAAAAATATTATTAAATCTACTGAACTTTAGGAAAATGTGCATTATTTAATGTTTGTAGTTTAAAGGGTTGATTAGTTATAAATACTTTATTTGTAAAACAAATGTAAAAAAACATTATTTTAAATTAAAAAATATAATTTGAAAATTATCCTTTTTTTAAATTTAGTTAAATAGCAAATCTAATTCAAAATTATTCGAAAACAGTTGAAAGTTAAATTTAACAAAATATAAAATAAAGAAATTCTGATTTTAATATAACAAAATATTTTTTTTTAAATTCAAAAGAATATTTTTAAAAATAATTTTTGATTTATAAAAGCCTTAACATAATTTAAATTTTTTGTTTTTCATTTATAAATAGGTTTTTTATATTGTAGATGGGTTTTGACTTTTATCTGGTGTGTTTTTTAAAAAGATTTTTATATAAATTTAGAAAAAAAAATAATTTCAAGAATAAAATCTAAAAATTACCTTTCTAAGCATTTCTCTTTATAAATATAATTAAATTTTAATATTCCGTGATTCCATTAAATTTTGATATTCCGTATGCAGATTAGATTTTTCATCTC
This sequence comes from Suillia variegata, assembly GCA_949127995.1. Lineage (NCBI taxonomy): Eukaryota > Metazoa > Arthropoda > Insecta > Diptera > Heleomyzidae > Suillia > Suillia variegata. The sequence continues at coordinate 41,459,674 of OX421845.1, forward strand.
GATAAGAATCGTTTTGTTCGCCTCCAAAGCATTTGCTTCGAATTTTCGCATTTTCTTTTGCAGTTCCTGTAAAAATTGAACACCCCGCATCGTCCACATCCTGATTGCATTCAATTACATTCATACTGCCATAAGTAGGCGAAGTGTATAATCAGTGCCGTCAAGCTAAATTGTTTGTGTACGTTTCTAGACCCAAATAGTTAACAAAGATCAGTCAGAAAGCCTTGCTAACTTGTTGCTAAACTTATCTAAATGCACGTGAATCTGCAGTTGACGAAAGCGGCGTATCAGTTGTTCTGCTGTCCTGGATCAAAGTCTTTGGAGAATTCTAAGAGACCAAAGTAGTTCATTAAATTGTTCATTACACTTGAAATTAACTTATTTATTTCTTTTTTTTAAACCAAAGTGCAAGTGGCCGCATGTTGCCATATATACAGTTACGTTACAACTGTTAATTTTAATTACAGTTAGAAAACAGTAATCTAGACAGTTGTCTAGAAGACAAGCTAACAATTTTTTAAATTACCTACTTGTAGAATTACAGTTTTCTTTAAATTTTCGGTAAGAATAAATTTGCAAATTTTTTAAACTACAGTAAAACTTTACATTTTTCAAACTTTACGATAGCTCTGCGATTATATTGCAGCGCTGTTTCAAAACGTTTCATGGGCACGTCATTTATTTGTTTACATAGGGTAAAATATATTAATAAATATAAATTTCGGTGTTGTATTTAAGAAAAGAATAAAAAAAAAGTTGTCATTATTTCTTCTACAACAAAAAAGTAAACCTTATTGACCAAAAGTATAATTCTGCGTTTACTCTTCAAAAACGCTGAATTATATTTTTTATTTTGTTGAAATACAGTTGTTTGTTTTCGGAAGTTACAGTTCTTTAAAAAAAAATGATCTGGCAACACTGCCCGGAGAAACAGATTCAAACGTTTTTTATATTAAGTATTATTGAAATTAAATTTCGCAAATTGTTAAACAAATGCAATAAGTGAAGTGTAAGTAGTGAACAAAGCGAAAATAATATTTAAAGGAGGTTGTTAAAGAACCACAAATTGTAAGCGTGAATAGTTTAATAGCTAATAATCACGCCATCGGAAAAAGACAGCCAACAGCTACCATGCAAAATCGACAACATGAACCGAGTTCCTTCACGCCCACTCAATTGAGTGACCTTCAGCTGGGCAGAAAGCTACTGGCTACTGCGTCACGGCGCTCTGCAAGAAGGCTTACCCCTGCAGCCCGACGGTTTCATAGCAGTCTCTGCCATACTTAAACACAGACGCTATGCTGCGCAATATACGCTTGCCACGTTACGGCGAATTGTCGCTGCTGACCAAAAACAACGCTACACTCTGCGCCAGAATCCAACGACAGCCCAATATGAGATTCGCGCCAATCAAGGCCACTCACTGGCTGCAGTAGAAGCATCCGCTAGTTTACAGCTTGTGTGCAATGCCGAAGAAGTACCGTTGGCTGTGCACGGTACATATCGTCGGCATTGGGCCCGCATACGCACCGAAGGGCTGCGACGCATGCAGCGCAATCATGTTCACTTCGCTATAAGCGATGCGCCACCTAAGACAGAAGGTGGTGCCACAAGCGGTTTTCGTGGAGACTGTGAACTGCTCATCTATTTGAATGTTCCGCGTGTGTTGGAAGAGCACAGCGGCATGAAGCTATATCGCTCCGCTAACAATGTTATACTGTGCGCGGGCGATGCGAACGGTTGCATTGTACCTCAGTATTTTGATCGCGTCGTGGACAAACGCACTGGGAAAGAGTTGGACTTTTGATGGCATAAAGAAATATTTTTCGTTTTGTTGTAGAATTGTGTTTGTTATTTATTCGAATAAATTAAAATTTGCATTTATTTGAGCATTTCGGTTTCAGAACTTCATATTTATGTGTATTATCACAGTTTTGAAAGCGAACCGCTTAATTTGCAAACTAAAACTGAAAGTTTTTCATTTCTTGACTCTGCCTTCTACAGATGGAAGATTATACGAAAAAACCGCCGCCTGCTGATGGCAACGCCAATCCACGCATCGTAACCATTGCTGCTGCCCCAGTCGGGGCCGCTACATCCTCCGACGATGACTACGAATGCAAAATCTGCTCCATGAAATTTGATACACTGCAAGAGTGTCTCAAGCATGAATTGCTCGAACACAGCATGAGCAAAAAACACAAACGTCCACAGAAAACGTTACGCCACAAGCTCAATTCGATTTTGCGCACGCTCAGCGACGATGATACGAAAACGTTGCGCACTCAGATTCACGCGGATCTCGTCAAGTGCGAACCAGGCGAGGAGCTGCCAACACTGTTTAAATTTTTCCGCATGAATGTCGAGAATCTTGAACTAGTTTATACTCGCATATACAACTGTCTGGAGAAGGAGCTCAGTGCGTTGGGCAGTAACACGTTAAAAATTTTACCATTTGGTTCAATTGCGAGCGGACTGGCGTTGAGAGGTGAGTAAGTGGTGTTTATTTACTTATGTTATTTATATTTTAAATTTGTTTAGTAAATTTTTTTTAACATCATTCAAACAATTTTGCTATAATTATAATCGACATAAAAAATTTATATGTAATTTATATAATAATCTGAATCGCATTCCAGATAGCGACATTGATCTCTACATTGAAATTAAGGACCAGCATGACACCGCCATATCTAATGGCCACAATCGGCGTCAGATACGCGGCAGCTACTACAACAAAGTCAACAATCTGCTGCACCGCAGCAAATGCTTCGATGAGGTCTTCGCCATACGCAATGCACGTGTACCCATTATCAAGTGCAAACACAAGCCCACCGGCTTCAGTCTTGACATAAATCTCTCCTGCCCGAGCAGCGTACACAACACAAACTTCCTACGCGATCTTGTCGCCTGCGATGCGCGTCTGCACGAGCTTTTGCTCTTTATAAAAATTTGGGCGAGCCAACTGCAGCTGATCGGACGCGGCCACATGTCATCCTACTGCCTCATAACGCTCGTTATCTTCTACCTGCAACAGGAATGGGAGGAGTCGTCGCAGCCGCTAGTGCCCTCCATACAGCAGTTGCAGACGGATGAAACACCCAACATGGAGATGGGCGTAAATTATGCCTACAATTTGTCAGCGCATTTTGAACCACTACCGCCGACTTTAACCGTCCTAATGCTAATTCGCGGTTTTTTCGCATTTTATTATCAGTTCGAGTTCGAGAAGAAATTGATTGCACCACATTTAGGTCATTCACTGCTATTGGAAGATTTTAAATCGGGCGCATGTAAATATCCCGAATACGAAAATCAGATACGTGCAATGACAATAATGCTGGGTGAGCCGGCAAATGAGCTGCAGGTGGAACGCTGCATGTGCGTGCAGGATCCGTTTGCGCTTAATCACAACGTTGCCAAATCTATCACGTCGCCAAGTCTTGACTACTTCCGAAAGTGTCTGCAGCATGCGCAACAAATTTGCAATGAAGGTGGGTGAAACACAGAAATTAGTATTAGTGATTAATTTCTAAAACGTTGACTTCCAGTTCATAGCGATGCGAATCTCTACGAGAATTTGCTGTACGGCATCATCGAGCGTATTGCGCATGCCGCCGAACTCGAGCAGCAGGTTGTCGGTCAAAGTATATCAACAACATCGGGTAACAGCAGCGCTGGTCCACATACGCTTACATACAGTTTTACGCCGTGTCGTGCAGAAATGCGCGCCCTTGCCGCATATACGGCCATCACGGAAATCGGTGGTGGCGGCGGTCAAGATCGTCCGCTACATCGTCTTTGGGTGCGAAAGTACTCGGACGCCATTATCGAAATTATTACCGATGTATATCATCTCGATATGCAATCAGCATCGCCGACGCACAGAGATAAACATCAGCGATTGGAGAATGAGGATCGCACGCGCACATGGCTGCTTAACGGCTCCGTTGACATGTGGACAGGACGACTGCACCATCGCAGTGCGACACAAACTTTTATGGCATATCAGCGCGAACAGTCAATGACGATGGCACTCGCACGTCGACAAAATGCCGCCTATGCGGTGCAGTTGAACGGTATCCTCACGCTGAGCATTGTCGACGAGTATGCCGGCATTGAGCTGCGCGTTACACACCGTGAATCGAATTTCTTGTTGGGCAAGAAGGATCCGTTACGCAAGTTCTTTACGATGTTTAAGTCCAGTATGCAAAATTTCAATCTCAAGGAACGACTGCTGGAGTTGAGTGCGGTAAAGCCCCCGTCCACTTAAGGTTTTTGTGCTACAATTTGTATATATATACGTTTTTTCTTTTCTGTGCTAGAATTTTGAATTTGACATTTTTCTTTACCATGAAGTTCAAAACTTGACGAATGTTGTATATGAATTCATATGCACGTATAAAAGTGCCGTAGTAAGGCTAGGGCTGTGCAGTTTTTTGCGTGATTTGAAAAATAAAGAATAATTGAAGGCCGATTAATTTTGAAATGTAAATTTAGTTAGTAAAATTATTGCGTAGGGCATAAAATAATTTTGTTCTTCTATTTATTCAGTTTCACATTTGAACGACCCGTTTTTATATTTAATTAAAATAAATTTTGGTTTTAATCACGATTTTTTTTTTCAAAATGAATTGTTTAGAAAATGTTTAAACATTTTTTAGTTACTCTATTTGACAATTTATTATTCGATTAAACGCACAGCCTTTAAACAAACCAAATGATTTAAAAAACTCAGTGAGATTAGGTATCTTTTGTATTGACATTGAACGCGTACAAGAATACTAAACATAACTTTAAACCTAATATTCTAAGTATGTATTTTACAATTAATCTAAATCTTACTTTTATTTAGATACCTTAAGCTAAGCATTCGATTTGGTTAATTCATTTAAATTGGTTCTTTAACTGAATATTGAGGCTTTGGTCCTAGTCAACTTTTTCGAAGAAAATTAAAAAACGTCACTGCTTAAATTTGCAATATTTTGTCACAGATTTTCCAATATTTCTCATATGTATCGATAGGACTTTGTTTGTATTCGTATATCAGTTCAACCTATACACAGATAAACGACAATAATGCGCTTTATCTAAGTTTTATCATTTTAAGGCTCCTTCTTTATGTTTAAGTTTTAAAAACTCTGCATAATTTGAAAGAAAAAGAAACACAATCTGAATAAAGTAACTCTTGAAGAGAAAGCTGAAACACAATTTGATTTTTTAAAATAATTGTTTGATTTATTTAAACACTAGATTTAAAGTATTACAAATCACAGTATTTTAGCATTTGTAAACATGTTCTTCAGTTAGCACTAATTTTTTGTTGTATCTATATAATTGCTACAGCATAGTTTGGCAAGCGTCTAGCGTTATATATACATATATATGTATATACATATATACATATATGCTATTTGGACCATTTTTTTAATAAATATATATATTTGTATTTATAAAGAAAATTCAACTATTTGTATGATTATTATAGTTGTTGTTTATATAACAAAAACAAAACATAACAAAAAATCAATTTAAGTAATTGAGCGACGTCTAAAAAATGCGCTAATAAAAAGCATTTATTTAAAGCTAAAAACGAGTATATTTAAAGATTTGGCTTAGTTTTTGTTTTCCTATTAAATTTGTTTGTTCGTTACGACTTAATAGTTTGAAATGTTCTTTTATTTAAAATGTTACTTAAATAAGTTTAAGCCGATTACACTGCGGAGAAGAAATTATTATGTTTTTTGTTTGTTAATTATCTTTTCTTTTTTACTTTGACTCGCATGAGAATTATGCGCAACAAAGAATATAATCAATGGAAAACTGGAAAACATGCGCTTAGGTCTTCACTTTGTAGGTTCAGAATTTGATAATATTTATCGCCATAATTGAATAGTGGCATAAAGCTACATTGTTTTTGTGTTTTATTAGAAGGTCTCCGATGTCGCAACACCGCGACTTTTTCTAGTTGTGTGTGGTGTGATTAAAATGAATTTCTTGTTTCTTTCGACCACGCCCTAATATTAAATAGAAAAATTCTAAAACACTACTATAGGTTTTTGTTGGTTGTGGTTGTTGCTTTTGTTAAATTTAGGACTACGGATTCCGTACTTTTGTCAGCCTATCAACTAACGCCTGCCTTTGCATGGCCTCCCTTCGAGCCCAAAACCAGTGATGAGCGCACTTTTGTCGTTCGGCGTTTCTTGTGCACGGGCACTCGCGGTAACTTATGCTAGAAGAGCTTCTTTTTGCGGCAGGAACAATACTTTTTCGCGCCACCATCTTCCACACAATCCGAATCGGAGCTGTACGAATTAAGGCGACTAATCTCGCCGGTAACCTCAAACGTGCCATTGTCACTATAACGCACGGTAGCCTCGAAAAGCGCCTTATTCGGTTTGGTATGAAAGATAATGCGGTATGTGTCCGAGCTGTTTGCGCTTCCGCTGGAACGCTGCGCTCGATAGGCATTTTCAACGCTGTCCAACTGCAACGTCGCACAAATATTGGCAAACGTTCCATTCTGGAAACCGGCGACATACCCATTGATGTAATCGACTGTGGCCTTGGCCAGTTTGTGCACCGTCTTCGAGTTGCGATATATGCTCTGATATGGAATGCAGGTACACCAGTGGTCAGCAATCGCTGCCTCATCACAGGAGCGATTGTGCGGCACCGGTTCGAGTAGCGTCTGGCAACGTGGACAATCTTCGGCGGGTGCCAGCCGCCGTTTATCCTCGACGCGTCCCGTCATTGAGAGCACATGCTTTAGTGTCATATGCAAATCGTAGGGATTCGTTAGACGATTCTTGTTGACGCTCAGCGCATTGACAAATTCGGGATGTGCCTGTTTCAGGCGTTGCGGCAGCCAGAGAAACATAAAAGGCAATCGCTCCTCCAGATGACCCGACAGTGACTTTCGAGTCGGACCAAAACGCATGCCATGATCGCTAAAGAAGATAACGATGGTGTTTTCGAGCGTACCCAAACTAGCAAAGCGCTTCAGATACGCCACCATGCGTTCGTCCATCGACGAGCAATCACTAATGGCATTGTGACTGAATGTATTCGTCCAAAAGAGCCCAAAGAAGGGATCATGCTTGTAGCGCTTGGCCAGCTCCACTGCGTAATCGTAGACAAACTCAGCAGAATGTTGATAGCCGAGGCAGTATATAAGGCTGGACTTTTTCTTAATGTGTAAATGCTTTTCGGCACTTATCAGAAAAGGACGCAGATAGTAGTCCACCGGTGGCTTTTCGAAACCCACCTTCAGGTAATTAAAAGTATTTATGGATGCCTCATCCTCGCCGTAAGCGGTCACATAGCCATGATCACGAAACGTATGCCAAATAAAGCTGCAATTATCAAGACCATGCAGCTTCGTTGGCGGGCACTTGCGGAATGACATCGTCTTGTTGCGGCCCGTCAGCACGGCCATCAGATTCGGAAAGGTATTGTCGTCAATCTGCAGAGGTAGAAAAATAAATTTGAAGAAATACAGCTACTATTAGAAGAGTACAAGTACAAGACCTTATTGTAGCCGCTCATCTCGAACCACTCGTTGTCATACAAATACTGCGCCGTCTTCGGCATTGCGCGTATAAGATTGATGCGCGAAATGCTGTCGATACCAATCATCAGAACACTTGGATTGGTGCGATTATCTTTTTGCTGCCAGGCATCCAGTCGTTTGCGTATTTCCTTGCGTTCTGGCATCATGGCGTGACCATTGATGTATACTTCTTTCTTTTTCACTCGACATTTGACTAGAATATTGTCTATGCTAGAGGGCAGTATGGTCTTCTTGTGGAAGCTCATGCATTCGCTGAGACTAGAAATAAAGAGTGAAAGTTGAGCTTATTCAAAACATAAACGATACTAAACAGCTTTCTGCTCTTGAATGAGTTTAATAGTCCCAAGCATATTTAAGTGCCCAAATACAAGGATAAGGTGTTACTCACCTGACATTTTTGTCCGCATTTAAGCCTGTCGAATTGCGTTCAATCGATTGATAACAGCAATCCATAACGCCTGACTTGCTGTACGAGCTAACGACATTCTCGTTGATCTGCAGCACATAACGTTGCGCCGACTCGTTGTAGGAGACGCGTGTCAGCGGCTTCGAACTGGTGCATGGCTTGTATTTCTCACGTGTAAAGAACTTCATTACCTCGGGCAAATAGGGATCAATGTTGGGCATTTTACAACGTTCGCTCCAGACCAGATAACCTGATGGCGGATATTCAATGGTATTCAATGTAATGTTGGTCATCGCATCATCATCGATTGTTGGCATTGCGTGAAGAGTCGTCACATTGGAAATCAAGTGGTGCACGGTGTAGGAGGAGGAGGAGGAAGAAGAGGAGTTTTGTAAGTAATCATTTTGAAAGTCAGATGTGCGAGTAACAGCAGAAGCAAAACTGGCAGCTGTAGCAAGCGCGGTAGCTATTGACGCAGGCGCAGTAGCATTTACAACTAGCTGAGTAGACGTGTCGTTTAACTGCATCGTTTCGAAAACTGCGGCTGGTGAATCTTTCTCACTCGACTTGTTGTTGTGCGTCGAATTTTGAGAGCTGTTGTCGACGGTGTTGACGTCGTTACTGTCGTCGTCACCCGCTACGGATACGCGACTTGCTTCTGTTGTCATCATCACTGCGGCTGAGGCTTGTTCTTTTCGATCAAAGATCACACATGCACGCATCACATCACGACACGACACGACAGACACGGTAGATACAGACGTACGTACGGACAGAGACACAAATACATCACAATACGTTACAGGTGCAATTAAAACAAAATTATTGTTGCAAATTAAAACGATAACGAAAACAATCAAAGAAGAAATAGAAGAGCAGATCAGTTCGAAATAAAATTGGCGATTAGTGGATTGTGGTGGTGGTTGAAGTATAGCGACAGGCAATATCGCGTGTTGCCGAATGTTGTTGTTGTTGTTGCATTCCAAAATTCGATTTGAAAATTTGCGATTTAAATTTGAAAGCGTTTCGACGAAGATTACGTACGAATACATGCAATAATAAAAAAAAACAAATACAACAAAAGAGTTAATCAAATTAAATTAATCAATTACTAATAACAACTAAAAACTAAAATAAACAAAATAAAAATTGCAACACCAAAAACAACAACTCAAATTTATGTACAGTATCGGACAAAGGCAATCACACCCATTGCATCCAATGCATTGTTCATATGCTTTGAATGTGTCTTAAGTTTCTCATTGCAAAAATACGTAAGTAATACAATTAAATTAGGTGCGAAATTCAATTAACGAACAATTTTATTAATTTGATGAATTTTTGTTAATCCTTGGAGGTGTGTGTGTGTGTGTGCATTATGCTGGCTCGCTTACCTTTCATGCCCGGCACATGTGAATAATGCACCACTGGTATCCGGTCGTCCGTCTCATTTTTGGATATTGTCGAATTCACATAGAGAATCAACAGTGCCACCGCCAGCAGTCCCAAGAACTGTTTGCGTCGCATTAGACGCCATGACCATGTGACGTACTTGCCGCCAACAGCCGATTTGACAGAGCCACCGCCGCCACTACTCTTACGCACACGCAATTGCCAGTTGGGCTGTGCGGTCGACGTCTTTAGGACATTCTTATTAATATCACGTTTATCTGAGGCAGTTGTCGTTGTCGCTGTCGTCGTCGTCGTCGTCGTAATTGTCACTGACGGCATCCCATTTCGTGATATCGTTGGTGGCTCGTTATTGTCATCGTCGGCGTCATCACTGTAAGCGCTTAAAAGTGGACACGCTTCACTGCTGTTAGATTTGCTTGCAAGTGTCATATTCGAAAAAAGCTGATCGATCAAAAGTGTCAAACATGCTCATTCTAATTGGCTGCAATTGAGAGAGAGAGAGAGAGAGAGAGAGAGAGAGAGAGAAATAGAGTGAGAGTGTAGAAACTGGCATACTCGTATCCCGACTGTATAAGGGTTAAATATTTGAAACTACTATTTGGAGCGATTTATTGTATTTCTGAAGAAACAAAACTCAATAAAACTAACTCTTTAAAATATTGAACACTCTGCCAGGGTATTTATTATTCGAGTATTTGATTGTTCATGTTTGAATATTTTTTGTCAAAGAAATTAAATGTCCGATGAAAACGTTTTTAATGTTGAAATTTGGTCGATTGCGGTGTCACTCAAAAGGCAATTAAGATACAAGATTTACATGCTGAAATCTCTTAAACACTTTTTACCTCGTCTATAATTGTATTAATTATTTTTCCCAACAAAGACTTTCTTCCTTATGACGTCTTAAAATGATTTAAATTATTTTATTTTCCGTATTTTGTGAGGTAACATATCACTGCAGTATGCTGACCTATCTCAAGCGAATTATTTGTGTTTATTTTGATTGTTTCTCTGTGACCTTGTCGGTGCTCCAATGTACCACTTGTACAATAATTGAAGAATTGAAAATAAATTTCAATTATTCAGAAATATTTGTTGCACATATACAATTTGTTATTGCAATTGTTTAATTTAATTTGATTTGTTTATTGTCACATTAATCATATCAGTTCATCTTCATTGCACTCGCATTAATTGCCGACAAATGCATTTTTAAACTCAAACCGAACGCACGTCGATGCAGGAGATGGAGGCGCAGCAGGAGGAGCAAGCCCCTTTTTCAAATCGCGCACTTTTAATTGCACCAGCGACGATTGTGTGGCGTAAACTACGAGGTAGCTATATTAATTTTGAATTTGTGAGTTTTTTGAACACGATTTCGAAATTTGCCTGCTTCTGCTTCTGCACTGCATCTGGTGCTGTTGCCGTCGTCCGTGTCGTTCGTTACGTTCGAGACTGAACGGCGCGGAGCGTTGTTAATTTGTTTAGACGGCAGCATTCGTCGTTGTCGTCGTCGGCAAACAAACAATAGTTGCCGTTGTCGATCCGATCCGATCCGCTTCGCTCACTAACCTCCTCCTCCGGCCCATTAATGCCCATGTGTACACCATCTTCGGGCACTCGGCGACGGCAATTGTAGCGCAAATATCGTCTCCTAAAATTTGTTAATCTCACAAGTTGAAAAATACTACACAACTAAAACTATAGGAGCAGCAAAAATAAAAATCAACTACACGATTTACAGATCAAAAAGCATAAATAAATACATACATACATACAGTGGGCGAGTTTTGAAAAGAAACTGACAATATTTCATTTAATTTGTATGCATTTAAATTATTTGTATGAATAAGAAATTATTTCCAAATGTGTATAAAATCACGAAACTATTTTCTTTTAACTTTTTTGACTTGAGTGCATAAATTCTATAAGTGTCAATTCTATTTTTAACTTTTATGAACTTTTTTAAAATTATTTTTATCAGAACCTCTTTTCAGAAATGTAATTCAAAATTTAAAATTCTTTTGATATGAATACAAAACAAACAACAACAATAATTCAAATTAAATTAATATTATTTGAAAAACCTAAACTGTTTTTAATAGTTTTCAATATTGGTCTTCCAAATTATCTCATTAGCCCACTGTGAACAATACATCAACTTGCAATAATGAGCGAGCTAACGAGTGATCTTGCCCTGCCTGCCTGCCTGCTTGCTTTGCTACTCGTTTGCGGCTGCTCGTTCGCACTGAGATTCATTTGTCGGATACAATTTTTGTCGATTAACTATTTCCGAGTCTTTCCGGTGGCGTCCGTCGTTGCTGATGATGGCGTTGCCCGCATGTTGCGATAATTGTTGCCATTGATATGGTGAACAAACAAAAAACTAATCAACATGCGAACCCCACCGAATGTTTTTTTAAAGAACACTCGGAGAAGTTGTTTGGATAAAAAATAAATAGTGCCAACTGCGACTCGGTTCATGTGCGATAATTTCTAAAATAAACACTTTTAAGGAGGGACTGATTCTATTTTTTTGATTTGGCGCTGTTCAGTCGCTTCATTTAATGCCCTAGATACTGATTATGAGTAAAATAAACAAAAGTTTTGATATTTGAATCTTGAGAATTCAATTCAAAAAAATTGTGAATATAGACAATCTACAGAATGAGAACAGCTGCTCAAGTTACCAAAAGCCAATATTTGGACTATTCTGTAAAATGAGAATTTTGAATCAACACTTCAGAATCTTTTGGATAAGATAAGGCTTCCAAAGAATAGGTTAGGATTAAATATCTTTTGTCCGAACGAATTCGACGAATAAAATTAATTTTTGTTTAACTAATTGACTGATTTAATGTTCCTAAAATTTATTTTCTTCTTTGATTAAAAAAGTAAATTTCATAAATTTGTATAGTGATTAAATTTTCATGTTAATGTATTTCTTCTTTGACTACACACTAACACACCCACGTTGCGTATAGGATATAAAAAATTTCGGTACAATCAACTAAAAACATGTTAATCAAAGTTCTTCTAACAAAGAAGCCATTAATCACACCCATCGAAGGCGTCTTCGAAACTTCAAGTCAGATTATGTAATCTCAAATATCCGCAAAGCAAAACGAAACACAACAAAAAAGATATTTTCGTATCGTAGTTGCCTTGACTGGGCTAAAACTAAAAAAATTAAAAAACAACAACAACAAAAATAAACAATAATCATTGCAATTTTACGAAAATCACGATTTAATGCAAGCTTAGCAAGCAAGCGAGCGAGCGAGCGAGCGGGTGAGCGAGCACGTTATGCAAATTATTTAATATTCCATCACTGCTTATTTGAAGTCTTCTTTAAGCCATAAAAAAGAGTTACGTCCGCATATGAAGCTAAGCTATTTAGTAACTAACAACTAGAAATAGAAATAATTGTAGCCGCCGCTCTCGCTGCTGAATTACTATCTGCAAACTTGTTTCAAATAAAAAGAAACAAAAACAACAATAATAAAAAAACAAAAAAAACGATTCGTTTCCGTTTTCAACAAACAAAAAATTTATTTTTAAAAATTTGTTTGAATCTTTCGGAAACCGCGGAAAATCACGATGCTGCGATGTAATTAACACGCTTCAAATCGCTCGCGCCACAGCAACAGAAAAAAACTTGGTACATTTGTTTGTAAATTGTTTTTAAAATCTTTGAAAAATATCCGTTCAATGCAAAACTTCATTTAAAGGTTGGACAGTTTAAAGTAACAACAACTAAAAGTAAACACTTGTTTAAAAACAATTTTAATACAGTCTGGGTATAGTGAACATCCACATTTTTACATGGAGTACTTTGAATAGTGAACAATCGAAGTGCTTTTCAAAATTTGTTTCACTATTTGGAGGTTTGTGAATAAAATTTTTGAAGCAATTTCAAGCAGAAGCAATTAAAAAAACACTCAAAAAAAATCTACTGATGATGCTGCTATACTATCACTGCGAAGTCTACGTGTAAAGCGGGCCAAAAGTCAATTCCTGAACGCAAGAATAACAAATGTCCACCTTGAAAGAGTGAACCACCCGGATATAGTGAACAGCCCTTGCAATTATTAGTTCCCCATATCCAGACACGACTGTAGTAAAAAGAATTCTCGAAAAATGTTAAACAAAAAACCAATTTTTTTTTATATATGAGTAATAACTATAAAAAAAGTTCTAACAAAGTTGATAAAAATTATTATTGTTTAATAAACAAAAGATTCCAATTAAAGAATGACTTTTGAATGCCATTAAAGACTCGTCGATAAGAATAAGATTTATAGTGACTATGATTATATCCTCATTTCAATTAGCAGTTATAAAGCAAACTGATGATTATACTCGTAAATCAGTTTTAACTAATTTTTTGATAATATTTTTTATTTTTTATATATAATTTATTTATAATTTAAAGATTTTAAGTAAATAGATTTATTTTCTCAAATATCCAATGTTTTTTATTTAATAATGTTAACCATCCTAACACAACAAGAAAGCTGTCTCATTACTTAAAGTGTTAGCCAAATGTTTTTTTCGAAACTAAAGAAGAGTCTTGAAAATTGTTTGAAAATATTTTTAGGTTTTCAAAATAAGTTTTTCTTACAGTTTGTAGACATCTTCTAAACTTATTGCAACAATCAGTAAATGTGTTCGTTGTTTTTATACGTCACATAAATTAAAACTGACTTTGTTGATAATTTGCATAACTATCATAAAACATCCTAAGTGGAGTAAAGCCCATTTCATATATGGACAACCGGCACTTTCAGTGTGGTGTATTTTCCTAACTAGCAAACTAAACGCAAAGCCGAACTGAAGTTGGTCTTGGGCTTAGAGACCTGTTGACCGTGAATTTCGTGTTGTAATGTGTACCTACGCTAATGCAACGCAGTAATTACACCTTTTTGTTTTGTTTAGTATTGTTTAGTATTGTATTTTTGTTGTTGTTTTTTTTTGTATAATTTTTATGCTCTTAGCTTCACAGTTGTTGCGCATTGTTTAACATTGATTCGATTTGTTTATTCGTCATATTTGTATTATATTTTTTAAAATATTAATTAAATTGTTAAAGATAAAAAGAAAACAACTTCGTAGAACACTGAAAAATGATTAAATTAAATAAATGGATGCACAAGTGTGGCAATTCCCATCAGAATTTTCTGATCTAAATATAAATGACCACCGTACACGAAATGTCTAATTAATTCCTCCTTTTGTTTGCGTGAAATAAAATGAAATGAAACATTTTATTCGGCGTAAGGTGCGAGAATGTGTCATTTCAAGGCGCTGGTGGGAGCGATGATATCATTCCAAAGGAGCTTGTACACACACGAACGAGTATAACAAAAAATCTTAAATCCTTTTGAACGGAATATTTGAACTCAAATAGTCGGCAAAATATTTGAACTAAACCAAACTAACTCTTATCTGAACTTATAATTTAATTTACGACCACTGTGCAATGAATTTAAATTTATATTTGAACACGTAAAAAGTCGCAACCTTGGAATTCATTTTATTTTACTTCGAAATCTCTCTAAAAAAACAATAATTAAAAACTAAATTCGATATTTCCATCAAATTATTTCAAATCAAAACTTAAACTAAAAGCTCGATTTAGGGACACTTTTTTCTTTTTTTTATCTTTAAGATGCATCTTTTAACTCTTCACACTTTACTTAAAATGTTCCTGTTTTCTTTTATATTAATCGTAATATTGGTTTAGGTTTTGTATTCCACTGTGCACTGTTATATGGCAAACTGTTGTATACAAATCCAAATCTCGCTGACGTCTTTTGATGACGAACCGAAAAACATTTCCAGCTGGGAGGAATTGCAGTCCACTTGTACACACACATACATGCACAAAGAGCCATTCACGAAATTAACACAAATATACAAAATGCAGCGACATTCTCGTATGGCAGAAGGGGAGTTCTTATCACGACGCACGACGGCTGCCTGCCACCTTCTTCGAAGCGCTGCATGCAGCTGTGTGGCTACAAAGTTACGAATATACTAGATACGCGTAAACATTTGTACATACATATATGTATATTTTTCTTAATGGGAAAAATCCGTTTTTGAAATACATTCTGCAACCAACACTTCACTTACTCGCACAAGCAACGGAAAACGTTCGCGTATCCTTTTCGTTCACGAGCGTTTCATGCAATTGCACTTGTATTCTTAACTTGATTTAAATCACTTTTAATTTTGCGTTTAATTGGAATTTTCCACGGTGGAGAGTGAAATTGTGAAAATTGTGTTAATTTTTTTATTGATTGCGAACACGATAAGCGAGGACAGCGACAGGATGTGTCTGTCGAGCGTTGGTGAACACTTGCGTCTGAGTTGCAATTCACAAATGTTTTTTGCTCAATGTGGTGGGAGAGAACACCCAGCAAGGATACCATTTGCCACGCAACTGGATACTTTTGTTCGTGCTCTCTTTTACGTTATGTTCGGAGCGTTAACGAGTGGGTGAGCTCATACGCCAAACGGTTAACAGTGGTTCTTAAACTATTACTGACTGAGCTAATAAGTATCTTTAAGATACACGATAACATATAAACTAAGGCAATTCATCTTTTTCTTGTCATTATTTATACAAGTTTATAACAAAGAAATATTTTTTATAATTATTGTCGAATAAGCTTTACGAATTGCGCTCACACTTCTCCCTCTCTCTCTCTCTCTCTTATGCTCATACGCGTTTGCTGGTCACCTTAGCAACATGAGCAAATGCTTGAGGTATGCTCCAAGATTCTGCGCAGTTCTTTTGCCGCCTTGTGCCACTGAGGCAGGAATTCACGTTGGAATTCGCATTTTCGCGTATCGTACACAACAACAACATTTTCAAAACGTACTCGAATGTTGTTCGTCTGTTTTGATTTATTTTTAAAATGTATCTGAATATTGTCACTAAGTGATTTAAATTTTTTAATTTACCAACTTTGATGTTAGTAAATTGCAATAAAAAAAAGGTTTTCATTAAATCGATCGTATTTTCCTGTAAAGTCATATTTCGACTTTAAATCTTATAAATATTAGGTTTATATACAATATAACTTTGAAGAATGTTTAAATTTTTTCGTTTGATATCTCAAAATCAAGAATAAAGTTCCACACAGATAAAAGACCACAAAATAATATTCAGTTATTTATTATTGCTCTTATTCAATTTATTAACTTTTTAAATACAATCATTCGTTGAACTTATTATGTTATGTATTAACTTTTTCGACTCGTAGTACCTATCTACTTGACAACTGTTTCGAAAATGCACATTTTTCAAGGCTAGGTGTTTCTAACATTGAGCAAATCTTTCACTTATTTACATAAAGAAAAAATTATTATTGTTTTTTTTTGTTTGTTTTTGTTTTATAAATAAAATGTTTTATGAAAATGCTGCTAATTATTGGAGAACGAATTAAAGAGCAGATTTCTGGCAAAATTTGATCTGATACGATTTTGTTTTCTTCGTTAAACGTTAATTGGAATAAAACCTACGCTAAAATGAAAGTGAGAATAAATAGTTTTGGGAAAATGTAGTTTTGTAGTTGTTTCGAGAATGCACGCATACGCACAAACAATTGTCAACATCACTAGGCAGAAAGGATCTAAGAGAGCGCACACATCCGCGCAGCACAATCCTTCGCTAGCAAGGCGGCAATTGTTGTGACAATGCATCGCAATTAGAATTAGAATAAATACACTTAGACGCTAAAGATGCAGACAGATTGTAAAATGGTCAACTTGTCGCGTTGATGAAGAAATGTTTTGGGAATCGACCGACAAACGCAATTAAATTCTTTAAGATTGGGATTTGCAGATGCTGGCTGCAGTACGGCGATGGTGCCTAGAAAAACTTTATCTGCGGAATTTCTTGTGGACACCATAAATGCCAGCTGGATTCCGTCAAGTTGATCCCAATTACCACAATGGCATCGGACGGTGTCTAGCCAAAAAGGCGGGCAAGGATTCTCTAGCCGGCGAAGGACATCCTGCAATTAATTGATTTTTTCATAAGTTAAAGTTTAAAAAAAAAAATCCACAAAGCAGAACAAAAATCGACTTACTGCAAACGGAGCAGGTCTGTTCGTCGGTACCGTCGCCGCAACCATCACGACCCGAGCAAACAATCGCCGTCGAGCGGCAACGTCCATTGCTGCAGCGGTGTGGGCAATACGCATTCGGATCGCTGCTGCCCATCAATCCGCCGGCGTTCAGCAGTTGCAAAAAGAAGTTGGGCATCGAACGCGATCCGCAAAGATGAGGCGGTTCGTCGCTGCCATCTCTGCACGAGATGATCGCGTTGCAGTACTCGTATTCGGGCAAGCATTCGCCACTATTGCAGCGGAAAGTATGAGGAGGGCAGGTAGTAGCAACCCCATCTTCAGTCTTCATTTTTCCGTTGCAGCCAATCTCATCCTCGCCATGTGGACACTGTCGGCGTCCATCACAAATGGCCGCACGCGAAATACAACGTCCACTGTGCTTGCAATGGAACGCCTCAACGGGACAGGTTTGATTAAGACGTGCATTAAAACTGCACTCCTCGTCGGAGGCGTCATTACAATCGGCACGGCCATCGCAGACAAAGAACCACGAGATGCAGACGCCACTCGAGCGACACTGCAAAAAGTTATACGTCAAGAATATGAAAAAAAAAAAATTTAGAATAAAGAATATATTACCTGGAAAGTGCCTGGACTGCAGCCAGTTCGCTCAGCGCTGCATTGCGTTTGAGCGGGAAAAGCGGATGCAGCGGCGCAATCGCAAATGCCGCGTGTATTACAGATCGCATTGGGATCAGCCAACTGACATTGTTTGTCATTAAAGCAAGTCAGACCTAACGATACAGCCTCTAGACCAAGTTCAACACGTTTCCGAATTTCTAAGAACAAATTAAGTAATAAATTAAGTTAATAGTCTGCTTTCACATCCAAATATAGTAAGAAAAAATACCTGTTGTGGCTTTGGTCGACAAAATGGTTTGAACTCCTGGCAGCGCTTTAGTTGGTTCCGGCGTTACATCATCTGCAGCATTCATCAGCGGCTTAAGTGTGGTCGCCACTGGCGCCGCCGGTTCCATCAACGTTACACGACTTGCCAAACCCAACATGGTCTGTGTTGTGATCTCAACAATATCACTCGGATTGGCAGTCGCGGCTTCGTGATCATTTTGTTGCGCAGCCTCAGAGACGGCAGCAACTTGAGCATCTGTTTCTGAGTTGGTTGTCGTTTCCACGACCAAATTGTCCGACTCCAATTCTTGTGGCTGTATCGCATCTTCCATTGACATATCAAATGGCAATTCCTCGGGTGAAAGTGTGCGCTCCGGCTCATCAAAGTGAGAAGATTCTGTAGTTAATTCAATAGCAACATCTTCAGCAATATTTTGTTCCGCTACACTTTGGACCATGTCATTGTCACTAACGATTTCTTCGTTAGTTGACTCGTTTTCATGAGTTATTTCGGGAACGAATGTTATAAGTTTTTCGGAATTTGGTTCCGAAATAGATGACACCTTATTATCTGCTACGACCTCTTCGTTGGGTTGCTCACTATCATGGTGAATTTCAGGATAGAATGTAATAAGTTTATCCAAACCTTCAGTCTCAGCTATTGCTTCGGTTGTGTCCTCCTCTTCCTTGTCTACCTTGTGCTCTTCTAGTGCAATCAATTTTTCTTCCGAAATATTTGTGTCTTCGGCTATTAAGTCGGGAATATCATCAACAGTCTCGTGATGTGCCACAACCTCACTTTCTACATTTTGTTCGTGATTTAATTCAATTTCATTTTCTTTTGGTGCTTCTAGAGTATCGGACCTAACTGTTGTTGTTTCCTCCTCTGCCATAAGATCGCTTAGGATATCAGCGATAGACTCACTCTCTTTGAAGTCCTCATTATCCTGCTCTGCTTCATGAGTAACTTCGGCTTGTTGCATATACTGTGGAGTGTCGTCGCTAACATGATCATTTGAATTAATCTGATTTGCTGCTTCTTCATTTTTATCAGTCTTTTCAGCATCAACATTTGCGGTTTCGATAGGAGCACTTTGCTCATTTTCAATTTGTTCAAAACTCTCCACATTGCTGTAGTCCAGTTCAGGTAAACGCGTTGTGGCTGGTTGCTCATCAACACTGCTTGGATTTGACTCGATTTCCAATGAGTTCTCGGAAATATTAATTTCTTCCTCGACAGCTGGATTCTCTGTATTGCTATTATCCAACATATTAATTGATTCATCTTCTACTGAATGCACAGTTTCGCTAATTTGTACTTCTTGTTGTTCCTTAATAGGTGCCGATGCTACTTCGAAAATTGGTTCTGCTCCTTCGATAATATTTTCAAACTCATTGTGGATTGGAGACTCCACCTTCGGACTTATTTCTGTTTGTTGGTCTTTTTCACCTGCTTCAATATTAATTCCGGTATCTTCTTGCTTTTCTTCATTAATGCTATCTTGTGCTGCATTGTCATTTTCGATCTGTACTACAAGATTCTCTGAATTTTGTTCATGCTCCAATTCTGGTTGATTGGTACTAAATTCCGCGATGCGTTTGTCTGCTTCAATGTCAAGATTTTCAATTTTGACTGGCTCATCCGTTAGATTATCTACTAAACTAGGTACAATCTCATCGTTTGCTTCTTCAACCACTTTATTCGATTCACTAATGATACTCTGTGTTGTTGCTTGTTCTTCTGCATTATCACTCTGGGATTCTTCAAAAATTGACTCATGTTCGAATTCAAAAACTGGACTTAAGACAATTTCAGGTATTTCAGCTGTTTCTACTGCCTCGGCATCCTTAATTGGCTCAACTTCGTCTCGAACGGGTTGTGAAATTGTATCTTTATCGCTTATTGCAGCTTCGTTAAGTTCGTGTTGCTCATGTTGTTGTTCAGGAATATGCTCCAATTCATCATTATTTGTTTGGAATGTCAAGTCGTCAACTGTAATCGCCTCAGTGACTGAAGTGTCTGTTTCTTTTTCCGCGACATGAATATCTTCATTTTGTGCTGTCGTCTGTGTCTCTGTCTCTGTCTCAGATTCCAGCTCTGGTTCGAAAACTTTTGCTCCTTCATCTGGTTTATGAACTGCATCCAAATCACTCTCGACGCTAGCGTTATTGTCGGTACTTTGTTCGTTATCTTCTTGATGCTGATCGGTTAACTTGTTTTCCTCGTCTTCCTCCTCGTGTTCATCAATCAATTCTTGGTGCTGCTGTTGGAGTTGTTCGTCCTCGCTTAACGCATTAACTTCATTATTGGCCATTTCTTGCTTCATCACTTCATCGTTTGTGTTGTCTGCGTCATCGTTTGTCGCCACGGGCGCCACTTCCTCAACTTGTTGCACCTTTACATCACTTTCAATTTTGTCTTGCATGTCTCCAACCTCGTTCTGTTCAGCATCGCTGTTGTCGCCTTCATTGTTGCTGTCGCTAGCACCATTTTCATGCACTTGCTCGTTATATCCCACTGTTGTTTCTTCAGCAGCCATCTCGACATCGGCATCAACACTAATCGGCACAACAGCCTGAGGCACCTCATCAGCCATCACATTTTCCGGTGCTACCACTGCTTCTGCTACAGATACCTCTTGCTCCGTAGCAAGCGCATTTGTATCATCAGTTATATGATCTGCATTCTCAGCTAGCTCTTCTTGCGCCGCGGTTTCATAATCAAATTTCATGGTTTCGTCTACTGGCACCTCCTTCTCACCATGATTATATTCTAAATCATCGCCATCGTAAATTTCCTCTTCTTCTTCGTGATGTTCGTCTACCAAAACATCTGCGGCAGTAGCTGCTGGCGCAGGGATAGTCGTTATTTCTGCTTTCTCATACACATGCTGTTCTTCCTCGTTGGCTCCAGCAGAAATATGCTCTTCTGCATATTCTTCATCGATTTTGTAGGGATAATCAGCCGCCTCTTGCGCGGCAGTAGCTGTGTCATCATCGTTAACTGGATTGATTTCTTCCGGAACATCGGCGGGGGTATGCAAAGTTTGTTGGGACGTAGCCTCAGCAGCATTGACGAAAGTGTCAGCAATGTCGGCATTCTCAGCATGGTCGATCGTCTCAGCAACGTTTGCAGTTTGCAGACTATCGACGGTCTCCGCAATATCGGCCTTATCAGCAGTACTTTCCGTCTCAGCAATATCAGCCGTTTCATCAGCCGCTGCTGCTGGTGGCATATTATCAAATTGTGCGGGTGTTTCTTGCGCAACAAATGCTTCTTCTTCTTTCTCGACTTCGTCTTCTACACTTTCAGCGATGGGTTCCGATTGTTCGACAATCAACTGTGGTGCCTCGGTAGTTGTTGTCGTCGTCGTCGATGTGCTTGCTGTTGTTGACGGTGTTGTTGTCGTTGTTGCTGTTGATGCCTCTAGCTTTTCGGTTGTCGTCGTCGTTGTTGTAGTTGTTGTTGCAGCATTGTCTACACACAGTCCACCAACCATTTTAGTTGGGGCAGTGCACTGACAACGTCCAAAAAGATTCGGTATTAGGAAATCGCAGTGGGTGCGTTTATCAAACATGCCACAGTGGGCGTGGCTATAGCAAACGGCGCCTGGATGCGCAGCTATAAAAAGAACAGACAAAAGAAAATATTAAATTAGACAAATTATATTTAACATCTTGTTTTAACACTGTAATTGAAAAAAAGCTGCGATTGTCGGTTGGACCTTGGACCACCAAGCTGGGCGCACATCATCTGCGCCGCTTAAACATATACACAAATTTAGCACACGCAAGCGAACGTTCGCCAATGAAGCATCACAACACTACGAGTACATCGCATTCAAATCAACAATGCATTCCACACGGGAAAAATTCCAGTTAATTCGAACCCCAATCGCACAGTTGCAAACAGTGCACAGTTCTGATGCTGCTTGCAGTCACAGCTGCGGCGACTGCTGCAACTGCAGTTTTTGCTGTTGCATATTCTGCTGCACCTGTGTGCTTGTATGCGAGCAAAAATCTCAGTCCCAGCGAGGCTGACCCACTTTTCGCCTAACCTGGAGGCAACAAGTAACGCAACCTGTTTTCACTACTTTGGATCATACTAGCGAATCTTGCTGTTTCTGCTGCTGCTGCCGCTGCTGGTGATGTTGTTGCTACTACTCTTGTTGTTGTTGTTTTCTATATTACGTTGCGTCCATCGTCTAGTCGCAGAGGGCAGCAGCAGCAGCACTTACTATAGTGTGGAAGTCAATGCCTTCCATCGCAGCAAATAATCGCGCACGCTGTCTCGGTTCGTTGGGCGCAGACGTGGCCCATTCGCGGCGACGTGACTTCGTCGCGGTTGATCACATCGATCATCAGCACAGCACAGCACAGCACCGTACAGCGCAGGCGTGTGTTCAATCGTTCGTTTGGCTCGTTTAAATTTGAACTTGCCACAGCCAATGCAAAAAAAAAAACATAAAAAAACAAAAATGGTTTCAAAGAGATGCCCAACAAGAGTTCCGTAGCAGCATCAAAATGGAACCAGTTTGTCGCCGTGTCGCAGCACGTTGTCGTCTTCGTCGTCACAACGGCAAGCGGTGCTGCCGTCAACAAGGAGACAGTAAAGAAGACTACGGACGACGACGACGACACATAAAAATGGAACAATGCAACGTATGTACATATATACATACATATGTACATACGGAGTAGAGTAGGAACTTAACCTGACATATGGGGCAGCGAGCGAATGCGGCGGCAAGCACAAACGACAGGCAATCGTAATCGACAGAGTAGAGTTGCACCAATACGCAGCGTACCGTATGCGCTGCATGCAACGGCGCGTGCACGCATGCAACCGCTGCAGCACACAACAACAACTTAAGATAGAATTATCACACAATCGAAGAAGGAAGCAGACGAAGAAGCACTTGCGCCAGCACTCTTAACCCAATGAATCCGACAACAAAAAAAAGCGAAAAAGAAAAAGAAAGAAGCTATTGATGGATTGCTGCAGTTTTTGCTGCGGCTGGCTGCGGTTGTGTGACAGGTTGCTTTTGCCTTGCCTTGCCTTGCCTGCTGCTGTTCGCGTGTTGTTGCTGTTGTCCCAGTTCAAAACAACATTGTTGCATTTGTGCTGCTAGTTACTTCTGTTGCGGCGTTTTAAGTTTCCTGTGAATTCTCTTCGCTTCGTTCCTTTTGGTACTTGTGCTCATTGATAGATTTTTATACATATGTATGCACATAGTTAGGTAAATCAAATACGCACATAAATTAAAAATTTTTATTGGGCGTGTGTGAGCGGAAATTAAAATGTATGTCAAGCACTTCTTCGTGCTACAACATGATATTGCTGCGATTGCGGCAATTGCTGCTGCTGCTGCTGCTGTGGCAAGTGTAGCACGTTGCAATAAAAATTGCACGAATAACTCAAATTACTGCGAGATATGCTGCTGGCGTGGATGCTACTTTTTGCTGTTTTCTATATGTCGCTGTTGTTGTTGTTGCATTAGCAATTGCTGCGTAGTTGAATCATTAGCGAACATTGTAAATTCCAGAGTAATTTGCGCGCATTCAATGAATGAAGAAGAACCGCCAGTTTTTAATGAATGAGTGAATGAATGAATGAATGAATGAATGAATGAATGAATGAATGAATTAAGTAATTGAAGAGTGTGGGGGAAAGCAATTGCGCGACTTGATTTTCATTGCAATTTTATTTGAGTTCATTTACAAGTGGAATTCAACTAACAGCGGTGAAAATTTGTCCAGGAATCAGTTTCAAACATTTTGACACAAATATTTTCGATTAAGCCAACTGTCAAATACGTTTTTTCTTTTTGTTAATATGTTAACAAACTCGGTAGTTTTGAATATAACAAAAATCTTTTTTATTTAATTTTGTAAATCTGGTTGATTTAGAACATGATACGTTTGATTCGATTTATTGAGTCTACACAGTCCATCAAGTCCATTTGATCTATCTAATCCTTCTAGTCAATCCAGTTCAGTTCGTCCAGTCCATCCAATTCATATAGTACATCCATTTCATCCATCTTGTTTATCTTCTTAATCCAATTCATTCCTTCCCTGATTTCAATTAAGATATTTCGAAAAAATTCAGGTTAAGCAAACTTTGACCGCTGGCCAATATCCGACCTCGAAATCCAACGTATACCAAATTTGATTAACATCGGTTTAATGGTTGACGCTTTCCGATTCCAAATAACTATTTATATTATTTACTTGCAATAAAAGGCGTTTCTTCAATTTATCACCTAGGCAAAGATTTCGCAAATTTTAATGGAATCGGAAAAATCCACGGTAGTTTTTCTTTACTTTTAGCTATTCAAACAATTTAGCCACCATTCAAATGGCGTTGACAATTAAATTGTAACCTCAAAACTCAATTCACTTATCGTATTTGCAACAATGCAAATGTCAACAGCAACAATGGCAACAGAGCGATATCACATTTGCTACTTCATCGTAATGGCATACTTTCCCAGAGGCACATTGTACAAAAATAAAATCCATATGTACATACGAAAAAAAAAGAAAAAAAAACTGTAACCAGAACAACTAAGTATAGCTATGTATAGCGAGCGAGCTACAGGCACTCATAACTATCAACGAACGCAGCACAACATGGGACGAGGTGGCGTGGCATGGCGCGGTGCGGTGCGGTGCGGCGCACATGCGCACAATTGTTACTTTCATTCCAATCGCGCAGCACAACCGCAAAGCGGAGA
Organism: Suillia variegata; assembly: GCA_949127995.1. NCBI lineage: Eukaryota > Metazoa > Arthropoda > Insecta > Diptera > Heleomyzidae > Suillia > Suillia variegata. The sequence goes on from OX421845.1 coordinate 41,484,796, forward strand.
AAATAAACACAGAATAACTTTATGCGCAGCAATGTCTTACTTCCATATGACCACTTACCAGCGCATACACACACAGGTTAAGTGGACGGACACACATAAATATACAAATTTAATTGTGGTTTGCAAAAAACGAAAAAAAAAAAAAACATTTTCAAAAGACCATATTAAAATGGAAACAATTCGGACGAACGTGTTTGGCCTGTGCAATTAAATACAAAGTACACACAAGTCGTCAGCATGGAGGTACCTGTAGCAGTGGTAGTACCTAATGCTGTTCAAAATTTGAACAAGCGCGTTCGGGTTAAGGTGCATGAGAACGTACGGTCACGGACCACGGCAAGCGAAAGCAATGACAGACCCAAAAGTCCATAGAGACAGTAACCATAAACCAGTGCTCTCACTATCAAAGTTGATCTATAGAAGTAACAATCCAGTTGCAGGTTGGTTTCTAATCAAGCGCCAGCCCCACAGCCAGACAACTAACATAACATAACATAGTCAAGTGTATTGCTAAGATTCGGGCGCAAGCTTCAGTGTTTAGTAATTGGACGGAAACTTCTGGACTTTCTTTTCATAGTTGCCATTTGGCTGCTGCAAATCCCGCACCAATTTAATTACAAACGACAATGACTGCTCCCAAATAAATTGTTTGCTTGCGAAAGACAGCGACGATGAATCACAACTAGGAGACACAACTCGTCCAATTAAGAATGTTGAATTTTTAGCAAGATTTAAGTACAACAACAGCGGAGCGCGATTTTAATCGTCACACACTCAAAGTAAGATTCCGTGCCCCCTTCATTAAGAGTGGCAGGCAGGCAGGGTAAGGCTAGGTTAGGTTAGGCTTGGTTCGGTTATACGGTAAAGGAAGGCATTCAGCCATTTAGACAGAGTCCAGGATAATTGGTGAAAGGTATTTCGCGTGGAGTTTAAATGGCGCTTTGACAATTGCTTTATTACTACTGCTGCTTGCCATAGCAGAACCACATAGCAGCGATGCAACGCTCTTGTCGTTCGTTTTGCTGGCTGGTAATGTAATGAATGGTTAATATCGTGTATATGTTGGTTGGTTGGTTGTTTGGTTGGTGAAAGTCACCGACCAAACCAAAAAGTGATCCTCCATGCCACCGATATCTTTCTTTAATTACAAACTGCTCTAGTAACTCCTCGTACTCGCTGCAATTGCAACTGGAACTTGGCCGGCACCGCTCATTTCACATTTCACATATTTTCTAATAGCAATAGGCAGGCACAATTCGAAGAAATTCCCAAGAATTGAAACATCCAATTATGGAAATCTTTATCGAAATTCCCGCCCGACTTTATCTAGCATCCGTTGGGTTTTGTCGTTGCCAGCTGGTTGACTGGTCTTCGACAATAAGAGAAACTGGCTTAATGAGCGTCATGACAATCTTCTCGACCATGCTGCGAAATAAAATTCCACCAAACCCGAACCGAAGCGAACTAAAGCGAACCGCCCTGCATTCACATGCAATCGCTGATGCTATTTGTACGAGTATGTGTTGTTGTTGTTGTCGAAGTCTGACTTCCACTTTCGTTCTGTGGCTAATTCTCGATAATTAACTTACTTAGTGTCCATTAGAAGCTTGTAAGATCTGTGATTATACCGAGTATATCTATGATATGATGCTCTTGTCGCTGTTACTTTGTCTCTTCTACCTTATCCGACAACATCAACAACAACAACAACCATCACCACCACCACCACGATATGAGATGAGGTGAACGATCTTTTGCATGCGATCTGTCGTAGCAGTTCTTTCGTTTGTCGTGTGATCTCTTGTATCTAATCAGATTACCAGCAACATTTGGCGCCGTTCTGCTGCCCGCCAATCCGTCTTAGGGATTTTAATGTTACGATTATTTTCAAATTTGCGCTACTCGAACAATTACTATTTGTAATAATCGATAAATTAATTACCATATTAAACCCGATTCCATAAAATGCGTTTAGGGTACTAATGAAAAATGTTGCAATTTTGGTTGTGTAAACTTATATTACTCGGTTACCCACCGAATACAGCATTACCCGGTTAGTGGGTACTCGAATCGGAAACCCTAACTCGTTGACTCTACTCTATTGCCTTTGGTTCGATTTTGTTGCTGCGGGCTTTTTGAATTTGGAGCATTTTTCTGATGTTCGGACCGATCTGCGGCTCGTGATGGCGATCGATTGAAATGTTTACACCTTCGTGGTGTTAATGTGTATGTTTATGTTTATATTTGTGTGTGTGTGTGTGTATTCGTGCGTGTGTATTTGTGTGTTCGTGCTGGCAATCGTGACTGTATTTTGTTTGTTCAGTTTCATTTCGTTTTGAGAACGTTTTGTCGTTTTGTTGGTTCTTGGAAAATTAACCAATTATGTGGATAATTAGCTGCAAAATTGCGGGTATGCTGTGAGTACATACTGCATACGTACATATGTACGAGTATGTGTATGTACCAACATATGGTCCCATAACGAGTGGCCAATTTACTGCTGCTATTTTTTATTATGGCACTGGCCGATGCCGTCGACTACGATTGGACATGCAATTTTACGCTTTAGTTTTCTTTTCTTTTTTATGTATTTATGTATTTGTATGAGCGTTTATGATCTTTTGTGCGAGCTAAAGTTGTAATTGAGATTTTTAGTACAATTTTTGTTGGAGTCGGATGTGTTTAGCAAACTTATATTCAAGGAATTTCAAATAAAAAAAATTAGATTTTTTTCTAAGCTTATTAAAATTCGGTTTGTTTCCTCCCACCTGATTTCATGAAATTGAAGCAAACTAACTGAAAAACTTTTTAAGTGATTTTCAAGAGCTTGTTTCTGATATGTCTCTGATACAAATAATAGTTGTTAATTTAAACCTATCTTGATTTTCCTTCCACCGATCTTTAAGATCGCTCCAGAATCAGAGTTACTACAGAATCACTTTGCTTTGCTTTTCTTTTTTATTCTCTTTCTAACCAGATTAGAAGAAAACATCAAATTTGAAAGCGCGTCTTTAACGATTTTATTTCATTGCAAGTCTTCATTGCAGACTTCATAAAATAACAACAATAACAATTTACTGCAAGCCTATTGAAATTACTGTACTTAGTTGCCGACAGACAGATTGACAGACACACACACGAGCACTCTATTGGAATTCATCATGGAAATCTGTCGGTTGCATTTTTAGCAATTTCAGCGTACTTACGTCCAAGGCATGTGTGCTTGCGGAATTGCAGGAATCCTTCGACGCAACGACATGCGCCATCGGAGCAGCTGCTGTTGGCCACCTTCATGGTGCACTGATCGTCCAGAATGCAATCGCCACCCAGAAGTTGAGCTGCAAACAAACAAACAAACAAAATGGTCAGTAACAACAAACAAACAAATAAAGAAACAAAAACAAAAACAAAAACCTGAAGACGAATTTGAGAACTAGAAATAAAAATCGAGTTAAATGTTCTACAATTTTAGAGATACCTTGCTTCGAGGAGGAGAGGAGATGCACCAGGAAACAAAATATTATATTACAAGATGTTTTTCTACATAGGTCATAAAAATTTAAGAGGTAAGCCGACATTGTCCGGGTACTATACTAGGACCCGGTTATGTGTGCCAAATTTGAAAGGAATCGGTTAAGCGATGCTAGACTCCACCCAGTCCAATTGACAGACAGACGTTGGATTATATACAATAGTATATAAGAAATATGATTAAAGAAATTCTGATTTTAATTTCGCTTGAGTTGAAAAACCTTTTTTAAAATATTTTCATACACATATGTATAAACAATTGCTCACCTAATTCCAATATTATTTTTGCTGGTGTAGGGAGGCATGGCGTAGAATAATATGGTACATGGTGTAGAATAATATGGTACTCGTATAAGATGGCAGGCAGACAATGTACACAAAAACCAAACAGGTTCAAGATACAAAAATATTTTTAACTCAAACAGAAAACATTAAACTTTGAAAGTAGGTGCGGTTGTGGCCGGCACAAGTGGCAAGTGCTACAAGAGGCAAATGTCCGTCCGAGTCGCCAGAAAGCGTTTTTATTTGACAAATAACTGCAGCAGCGTTCAGCGTGGTGGACTGTGGACAAACACTAGCGTCCGCTTGCTTTTGGGATTCCTTGGAAAAATGTTGAGTAGTTCTTAAGAACATCAACGGGAGACAGACAGACGGACAGACAGACAGACAGACAGACGGATTGGTGGACACATCGACGGACATTGGGCTAAAACGGGTCAAACACATAACCAAGTTATCTAAATAACAATAAAAAAGAAAGAAAGAAAGAAAAAACAAGGTAAAAACTAACAAACACGCCTTTTAGGAAGCATTCGAGGCTTCGAATCGGGCACAAATGCCTGCACGTTAGTTTGATACACACACACACACACACACACACACACACACACACACACACGGACACACACACACACAAACTAATATTTAGATAGAGAGATACTCACATGACAAGCAGCTGGTGGCATTGTACTGCACAAAGTAGGGTGCACACTCGCAGTAGCCGTGCGCTGAACAGGCGCTGCCTTTTATGAAATCCGTACAGTCCATGTCATGTTGACATTTTGAACCCAAATTTGTGCTGGCGCGGACATTGAATGGACACTGCAACGCAACGATTAACAATATCTGCAAAAGAAAATAGAGAAGAGTCATGAAAACTTTGGAAAGATCTTTGGAATCAGTTTAGGCAGAGCCATGCAAAATAACGTCCAACAACTTGGAATATGTAGATTGTAATAAAATCTTAACAACTTTTAATTTGATTTTATATTATATAGGAGACATGTTTTCCAATTTCTTCCCTCAGGAGTGCCCCGAAGACACCAAACGAATTATAGAATTTCCCAACGAAATACAATTCTTAAAGACGACATAACCGATCTCGACAGAACATTCGACTGTGGAAATAAAGAACAAACGTCAAGTCAAAAGTCCAAATTAATTTTATGGTACGAATCGGCAAATTTTCACAAGCTTTTCTGACTCTGGAGCGAATTTTCATGCTTTAATAAAGCACGGAAAATTTTCCATACCAGTTTTAAAAGAGCGAACGAGCGCGCGCAGGCTCAGGCTCAGGCGCAGCTGACCGTCCAAAGCGATGGCAAATATTTTGCATCTTGTATCTTGTGTGGCAGTTAAAAACCAAAAACAATTAACATTGCAAACTTAATGAAATTATTATACGAGTGAGTATGTGGAAATTCGGTACGAAGCAACGACAGAACGGTACTCGCTCGGTTTGGTTTGGTTTGGTTAGATTCGGTACTGTTCTGTTTTGTTCTGTTCAGTTTCGTTTTGTTCCTCCGCTACCAAAATGCTTGTACGTCAGTCAGTCCGTCCGACCGTCCGTCTGTTCAACGGAAAATATTTGCAATTTGCATGAAGGCGCCGGTCTGCCTGGCCACAACGAAGCCAAAGTAGGACGTTCGAGTACATCATCGAAAAGTGTCGGACGAGTATGTTGCTTGAGCTGGCTGCAATTAAAAACAAAAACAACAACAACAACAACAGCAGCAGCAGCCGCAGTAGCTGAAAAGGGCAATGTACCTTGTATCTACTGCTTTGTTATTGTTGAAGATTCGCGGATTCTTCAAGCTGAAAGGTTTTGCAGTTTTTTTTTATTCTTGTTCCTTCTTCTAATTACAGAGCGGAGCGCAAGAGTTGGTTTTGGGCGGGCGAGCGCATGCGCAACAACTGTTAATTTTGTGTTGTTGCTGTTGTTCCTTTCTTCGTGTGCAGATAACAATAACAATGCGATGAAGAAGATGAAGAAGAAGAAGAAGCTTGAGCATTTCATTCATAAAATCAAAAAGATACCAAAACGTACAACATGTATCTTTAAGATACATACACGACACGTACATATTACACATGAGTTTGCTTCACATGGCAACAGCAGCAGCAGCAGCAACAGCAACAACAATAGCAGCAACAATTGCTGTTGGCGTCTGTTGCTGCTGCTATTCTCGGATAACTTTAATTGCTACTTTGGATTTTGAGTACACAAATTATTATTTTAGTTGTTGTTGTTGTTGTTGTAGTTGTTGGTTTTTCTCTCTGCTATTGTAACGTTAGATTTGACTATACAGATACTCGTACTACAAACACTTACATACATTTGTATGTATGTATGTATGTATGTATGTATGTATGTATGTATCTACGAACACGTGCAAATTGGCAACACGAATCGCTTCGCTTGATTTAAAAAAAAAAACAAAAAGAACAAAAAATAAAAATAAAATAAAGTGGAAAAAAGTGGAAAAAAGTGGTGGTAACTTTTAATTAAAATAACTTAATTGAGCCTGTTGTTGCCTGCCCAACCGCCTGGAGCATTTACACTGTGCTCTGTGCACTGCCAAATTATTGAGGTTGTTGTTGTTGTTGTTTTGTCTTCCACATGTGTTGGATTATTGAATTTGTTCGGTTCTTCCGCATTTTTGTACAATTTGCAAAAGTTGAATTTTTAAAAATTGGCAGACAGGCGCGAGAATAGGCAGAGGCAACGGCAGAGGCACCGGCAGACCTGTAATCACATCCATTCGAAATCAATTTGTTCGATTTGAACTCTAGTGCCGGCGTTTGTACACTGGTACATCTGTAGATGGGTGCAGAATATCTTGGGTAGAATTTTAATGGGCGGCTATTGTCGAAATTTATTTTCAGTTTGTTTGTGATTCTTCAATAAAGGTTCTTGTATGTATGTAATTATTGTGAGTACTTTTAATTGGCATGAGCAAACAATTTCGATCAGCTAATTGAGTATACCTAAAGATACAAATTGTTTGCAATTTAAGTTTTATTCAAACCGGAAATTTTTATTCTATCCAATTAATTTTACTATTTTAAAATTTATTTTTTCATCTTTTTTTTAAATATTTTTCTTGCTCAAACAAAATTTTTGTGTCATCCTTAAAAAATTATTAAATTGATCCTTTGATTGTCAAGCTTAAAAGTTGATTTGAAAAGTATCGGCGAGTTCATTAAAAACTTCGTCTGGGCTTTTTTAGCGAATATTAAAAACTTAAATTGCCTTGAAGCCATATCCAGGAAATCTATTCGTAGAAGTCGTAAATGCGAATAACGTACGCTGAGCAGGCTCCTGGCTGACAACATTGCGTGGCCTGACACTACATGGAAGTTGTTTATAGGATTGACGAATGCGGAATAGCAACTGAAGCACAGACACGCTAACGTCAAAAATCATCGAAAATCGAAAAATTATATTTTACGATCTTAATCAATTTTCTGGATTATCACTTGGTAGAAGTTATATAAATTGGCGGCTTAATATTAAACTATGTATGAAGATTACTATTCAATGAAAAACATTTAATTATTTAATTTAAATTTTTAATAAACATGCGGCAGAGTCGGATGGGCGCAGCTTGTTATTATGTACATGTGTATACGCAAATCATTAACAGGCCGACTTCAACAATGTTGACGTCTGATGGTTGGCCAGGATTGATGGACAAATGAGCTGGGAGGACAGCTCGTTAACCTGTCTGCAATGCTGCTTTACGGTTCACGGACATTCAAACCAGAATCACGCCTAAATAGATTCGCGCAAATTTTCCACTTCTACGTCTACTTGAGAATAATTCCCAGCAGGAACATCGCAAAACAATGTAACAAAAACCACTTGAAAAGCAAAAACACAACAACAACAACAATGCAATAACAACAAAAAAATTTATTGACATGACCAAACAAAACAAAAAGAAACCCAAAACACATAAACACGAACATAAAAAAAACTGAGGCCAAGTCCCATTGGCCTTCTTAACTACTTTCTCACACAAGAAGCGAAGAAGGTATTCGCCGATAACAAACGCACTCAAAAGATACACAAGCTACTCAGAAGAACTCACTTTGTCGTGTTGAGAGCTTTTCGATCGACGAGTAAATGCGTTAGAAAGGCCCGAGGCGGCATATGGTGTGTATAAAATCTAAAAAATGAGTTGATGCTGCGGCACAAGTGCGGCAAGGGCCCTCCAATCGAATCGAATAAATTCCAAAAGAGTTCGGTTCGTTTTTTTTTGTGTTTATTAGGCCAAACTGATGCGGCTCGAATGCGATTTAGATGCTACAAATTCGGCTTTTGTATGGGTGCTTTTGCGCTGCTGACAATAGCTGCCGCGCCATCATTATAATGCCAGTCAAGCCCCAGCAACAACAGCAGCGAGCATAATTAAATTTTTATTGATGCCGCTAATGAAGGCCCGAGCAGCACCAGCAGCAGCACCAGCAGCACCAGCAGCAACAGCAACAACTGAAGAAGAAGCTCTTCTTCGACATTTATAGCTTCCCTTGAGTGGGATATCGATCTGTCGATCTTTTGATCAAACGTTAAAATTGTTGAACAAAATTAGAAAAGCATTTAAAATCATTTAGAAGCGAAATCGAATTGTGTGGAAAGACTAAAGCATCAGCCGACCGACCGACAGACAGACACTTAAGCAGACAGACAGGCAGACATTTGACAAAATCGATTAGAAATTCAATTGGTTGCAATTGAATGATTTGAAGTGATACAAAAGATATGAATGATATCTTTTTTTCTCCTACTTTTTATTGTTGGATTTTGGTTTGACTGCAGCGGCGCGTTTTGGACTGAATTGAATTGAAGTATTCAGAGCGATTAGCTTTCATTGTTGTTTTTGTAATTGTTGTCGACAGTTGTATCGTTTGAAATTGTAACAGTCGCAATTAAAAAATCAAGTAGTGATAAAAACAGAAGTCAAATAGTGACAAATTGCTGTGATACAAAGGAAATAAGCGAGATTTTTGGTATGCCAAAGCGAAATGTTTAAACAAAATATTATATTATAAGTAAATTGTTATTACGAATGATAATTAATTGACATTTAGTGATGAACAATAGGCAACCTTTTCTATCTTTTTTATTTAAAAACTTTAAAAAGTTTTCCCGTGGATCCAGGAGGGTAACAAGAGGAGATCATCTAGAATCCTGAACTGTATTTAAATATTTGTTCTTACGCATTAGAAGATTGGCTAGTTTAAAGTTTTTAGCTCAAGGGACATGCATCAAATTTAAGAGTTTTAACAAAAATCTTAAAAATTTTTACTTTTATTATGAGGCAACCAAATCTTATTCAAATATTTTTAACTTAATTTTTTTTTTTTTAATTTTTGCTCTTAAACAATTGAAATACAAGCATTTTCAAAAGATTCAGAAACTTTCTTTATAAGGTGATGCACAAAATCTTTGCACAAAAAACTTAACTGATTTGCAAATATGTTGTGTGGAGGTACTCAAGAAAGCATTTTTTAGGTGTTCCACTTTTTACTTTAGGAATTGACAAATCTTTTTGGGTCACTCAATCAATCAGTAACTTGCACGCCTACCATCAAGCCACACAATAATCAAAAGAATAGTTAAACAAAATTTAAAAACCAAAGAAAAAAGAGTCAACTACAACCGATAAAAGGCGGAAAACGTTTCAGTGTCGCGCACCGCAAATGTGTGTGTGACACATTTTAGAAATCAGCACAGACTGAGCAGAGCAACAAACAATAGCAGCAACAGCATAAAATTGCAACTTTTCGCTTTGGAAATTGAAAAGATCTCTGCCCAGTGGAATCCGCTTATCGTGACGGCCAAATCCATTCGTCGCACGTAAATGGATTTCGAAAAATGTAAGTACAAGTGCGACATAAAAAATAGCAAAAATTAATTTTGCACACAAGATAAAACCGCTACAACAACAACAACAAAACAACGACAACAACAACAGAAATAAGTAAATAAAAAAAAAATTTGCGACAAAGTCATTTCACATTATTATGCTGCGGCACAAAGCGGCATCGCGGAGCATACGCGCAGCGGAAGACTTTGTCGTCGTCGACATTGCGTACCGACGAAAATAAACATTCAACTGAAAATGGAGACGACTTAAAACGAAAACCAAAAACAAAACCAAAACCAAAAACAAAAAATAAATTACACAAAAACATAAAAAATAATAAAAATTCACTTACCGCTAAGACGCGCTTAACCGTAAAAACGTTTCGAGCAGGTTGTAAGTACGCCATGATGTGCGGAGATGTGCACTCGGTGCGCGCGCACGCTCTGTGGTTGCGAGATGCGTTCGCGTTCTTCGACTTAAACTCTAAAGAGAGACGCTGCTGAACTCTGTTCGTGTTGTATCTGACGGATGCCGTATGTGAATATATAAATATATCTGAGTACGTGTGCGTGTATGTGTATGTGTTTACTGGTGCCTCGATGTGTTTGTCTTACGTTCTGAACTTTCTCGCGCTAAGCAGAACCTTTAAACTGAAGAGGTCAAGAAATTTATGAGAACAAGAATTTTTATAAATTTTTTATTTTTATTTTTATTTTTTTGTCGCGTCGCATTTTCCGCATTTTCCGAAAACGTTTGTTTTTCATTTCGAACTCTTTTCGTTCCGACAGATACGCTCGCGGTCACTTTTTTTTTTGTTTTTCTTTTTTTTTGGCGTGCCTACTACCATTCGAATTTTCGTTTCGGCGCTTTGCTGCTGTCGCAATACTTTTGCCGCGACTCGCTTATTTGCCAGAGTCACGGCCACAGTTGCTCCACATATGCCAGCCGGTACTCGACAACAACAAGAAGCTCAATCACACTCGCCGCAAAAGCTAAAAACTCGCAACGTACAAATCACAACAAAAGACTTAAGCAACAAACCTGAGACGACATAAAATATGCTCTTGCGGGCGCGCGCGCACAGCACAGCATAACAAAGAGTCTTGACTTGATTAACGAACCTGTTGCACACACCGGAGACCGACGACGCCTTTTTGACGTTTTTATCGTTGTCGTTACGTATTAAAACCGAATCAGAATAGTCAAAAGAAAGTAATCGAAATGCAAATTAACGCCATGTCGTTTGTGCCCTTGGGCTGGTCTAGACTTGGGCTTTCTTTTCCCTCAATAAGTTGGGTTCTTTTTTCATTTCTTCTTCTTCTTCTTCTTCTCTAGAATGTCTTCAATAAAAACTTCAAAATTAGAACACAACCACGCATTTGAATGAGATAAAAAATGGTTTTTATTGCAGCGCAAAGTGCGCCTGAAAGCTTTAATTTCGGAGTGGAATTAAGTGGTTTTATGACGCGGTTTTAGTGCGTTTGGCAGCACACCGTTAGACACTTCAGTGATCCGCACATTATTTTTTTTTTCCGCTCGAATTACAGAAATGAGCTCGCTTAGAGAAGAGCGGTAAAATTTGTTTTTATTTTGCAATTTTGAAAAAAAAAAAATTCGAATGATATCTTGAAAACTTGACAGAATCGAAGAACTTTTTTTTGCTACTTGTTAATTTTGCTTACTAAGAACAATTTTATTTAAATATCTTATTAAAAGGACGATCAATTTTACATTGGAACTCCTTTCATCATATCAATATTGATTTACAAAAAACGTTTCCGTGTCGTCAGTATGTCTCCGGTGGTATTATGATTAATCGTTGTGGAAGGGAAAGTCAGGTGAGACGACGAGAAACAACTTCTAGACAATATTCATTTTAATATAATAGATTGATTGATGTTTCGAGAAACCAATCTGAACATCTCCGATTCAAGCAATTTTCCTTAATTTCTGTAATAACCCATACAAATACACACGATCCTTGCAAGTACGCCTCCAAATTATGATTATTTACATTCGGAAACCACTGGTGGCTGGCTGGCTGGCTGGCTGGCTGTGAGTTGTGTGCCTAGCTGCAGAAGTAGCAGAAGCAACAACAACAAAAACAACAGTAAAAATTGCAAATTTACCATAAAACCGCAAAGTGGCAGCGAAGAAATGCACACGACCGAATGTAGAAACGATCGAAGAAGCGACAAAACGCCACACAAAAAACAGAAAAAAATCCAATCAAGTCAAGACAAGACAGGCCA